>CM037852.1:163098183-163179520 GCA_021234595.1 Delia radicum
TAATGGAACATTGCAAGAAAATACGATATAATTGTACTAACTTGTAACAAAATGACACAAATAGGTTGCGTTTTTTATTCCAGAGCTATAATTGTGCACGGCGAATACAATATTTATTAAAAATAAATAGAAAAACAAAATTTTACAAAAAAAAAACAACAAATTTATTTGAGACTGTAACAAAAGAGTACCGTCCATTTTGACAATTTTAAACCTTCTGATTTCGTGATACTGAATCAAGCTATTTTACGTAACAAATGTCATTATTACGACAACAACCCTTAAACCTCTGACGGGTAAGGTTGCCTGAGGGCAGTCTTCATAAATGTATCAGAGTGTTTTGTACTTAGAAACCTAAATTTGCCATAAAAATTTTTCTTGTGCCGTCTACGGTTTGAAAGCTTCAAAATTTTATAATATTTCAAAAAATATTTTTTTTTTTTTAAAAACATAGTTTTCAAATATCTAAAAATCCAATTTAAGTTGACTAGAAACTCTTATAATAAAATATAAGTAAGATTGAAGCTTTATCTTTAATAATAAGTCCTTACTTTGGTCAAAGGACTCACAAGATTTTATCATTATTCCTCTAAAGGACATCATCTTAACTTTTTAAACTAATAGACGGATTTTTTATAAAATTGGCATAAGGAAGACATTAAGAATTAATAGCAAATCGTTGAAGTTTGAACAATATAAATGGAAGTTTCGATACTTTTTAGCCTAATTTCACTTTTCCCAAAAAGCGAAAATCGTGATATCTTCTTAAATAGGAGCAGACAAAAAATTGTTTTTGGAGTGTGGTTATATCTTGGTAAGAGAAATAATTTTTGTTCACAACTTCTCTTTTATATTTTGGCTCATATCTCCTAAATTAGGCAACGAAAAACAATTTTGTTGTAGAAGAACTTATTATTTGTTTTTCGAGTGGAGCACATAGTATGAATTTCGTTGCAAAACATCGTTTGCCAGGCAGAGGGTTAAAACATACATATGATAGACTGAAATTGCCATACTGAGTACAAAGAAAGTACTCAATCAAATTTGAGACGGAAACCGTTTTAAAAAGCTTCTTCCGTGGTTAAAAATCATCATATATGCATCAAATTATGAACATGTATGAACTCATTAATCCTTATACATATACACTCAAAAAATAAGTTAGTACAAAAGTTAGTAAAACGTCTTGTAAATCAGGTATACTATTTTTTTAGCAAATTTTTTTTGCTAAAATCGTGTTTTCAGCTAAAATGTTTGTTATACTTATTCAGCACTTAACTGTTTTATACTAATGCTTTACTAATATACTAATGTTTTACTAATTAATTTTGCTAAAAAAAATTGTGCTGATATGGACATTAATAGTGTGGACGACAACCAGATTGAGAGATATACGCAAGAATGAAGCAGATGTCGCGGCATGTCAAGATGTAGTAGAGAAAAAGAAAATGATACTAAAAAGTACAACTCTTATAAGACATATAAAAAAATCAACCATGAAAGTTGATGTTTTTCATATATAAAACAAAATTGAGGATTAAAACAACTTAAATTTTGCGTTGTCACCGGCTTGTGAAAATAATTGTCTATTAATAAAATAAAAGACAAAAGAAATATTTAAATTTAATATGTTTTTCTATAATAAATGTTAATAGATTAATAATCTAGTGTGGTCAATTTGCAAACAAAAATATACAGACATGTAGACAGAGTAAAGCGAAAGACAAAGACACACATCTTAGGTAGATTTGTATGGTTCCTTTTTTCTTATTGCAAAAAGGGTTTTTTTCGTTTCGTTTGTTTTTGTTTATTTTTTCGTTTCGTTTCTATAATTATCTTCTGCAGTTGCGTCCTTTAAAAGAAAGCATCATTAGACTACCATTGATGTAAGTAGTTGAAAGAAAATTTTGGTTATGTTATATATATTTATTTCTATATATTTTCAGATATTAAATAATTCATGTCGTCAATGTGGAAAAAAGAAAATTTTTATATTTCGTAATTATTGTAAATTATTTTTTAAAAGAATCACAGAAATATGTTTATGATTTTCAGCAAATATATTAAACTAAATTACAATTTTTTTTCCAACTTTTTGCGTTTTTTTCAGTCTACTAAAATTCAGCAAAAAATTAATTAATTTTTACCAACGCTTTTTTATTTCTAATCTACTAAGTGTTAGCAAACACTTTTGCTGAATCTACTAATTTTGTTGCTAAAAATCAGCTCGCCGATTTTCAGCAAAAGATTTTTGCTAACATTAGCAATTTTTTTGCTAGCACCCCTCCTGACTAAAAATTTTGCTGACTCAGCAAAATTTTTTGCTGACTTTACAAACTTTTTTTTTGAGTGTACATATGAAGCGATTCAAGGTCATGCATGTCCATTAAAGGTGTTCAACTTTGTATGGCCGTTTTCAAAATGAGTTCTAAAGTCAAGCCATGGGCTAGTTTGGTTCATTTGTATGTAAAAACATTTAACCTTCATAAGGTCTTCGGGTCAAATTGAACCCATTTTGAAATTATAATTGAATTTTTTCCAAAAGTGAGTGGTTGATCTTTTTGATATTTCATGACTTTTATTTCATTTCAAATGTCAACAAATACGTTAGTTTTTAGAAAAAAATATTGGCAAAAAAAAATATCTATAAAATTTTTTACACTTACGGTCTTTGGGTCATATTTGACCTGGAGCAAAAATTATGAATTTTTGTTACGCACAATTATGTTAAATTTTTTCAGAGCATTGGCAACACTACAATTAAAAGTATATATATTTGTCTCTTTTCATCATACTTGCTGAACATTTATTTGTATGAACACTGGGATTCCCCGGTAAATACCAAAGCAATGTTTTTCTTATTTGCTTATAACAATATAGTTTTCAGTCATTGTACAAACAAAGAACTAATAGGTCGCATCAAAGTTAGAAATTGTTGTTTCTGTAATTATTGTAGAAAAATGAATAAAAGTGAAATAGAATTATGCTAAATACATTGTCGGACGAAGAAGAAATTTGTTCAGAAAATGAAGATCATCTGGAATATGTTGAGACATCTGAAAGTTCTAGTGGGGATGAAATTGATGAAGCAGCTACTGAAGGAATGACATCAAAAAGTGGTGAAATAAGATATTTCAAGGAACCTCTTGCAAATATTCATGGAAGATTCCGAACGGAGAACATTATTAGCATGACGCCAGGCTTGACCCGCTATTCTTGCTCTAGAATTACAACGGAAGAGATTTCCAGTTTTCAATTGTTTTTTCCACCTCCCGTGAAAAACAATAGTTTTTATATAAATTTTCTATTTGGGTCAAATTTGACCCGAAGATCGTCAACGTCAGTAAATTTGAAGACCTTATGAAGGTTAATATGAAGTTTGGTGCCGATTGGATAAAGAAAACACGAGGCGGAAATCGATTGAAAACTGAAAGTGGCTTTTTTTGCGTTTTTTCAAAAAATTGTTAATATTGAAGCATTTTTAATTCCATATTATAAATTAATCGAGATGAAGACAAAAAAGTGTTTTAAAAAGGATATAAAAATCCAAAATCGGTTGAGAATTATCCGAGTAAAAAAAATACCCCAGACCACTAATGTGCCAAATACCACTTGATCAAACATTTCGAGCCCACATCCTAAACGTTTTCGAAATTAAATACCAAAATATTTTTTTTTACTGGACCCATTAACTGTTAGATATGAAATATTTGATTTTTAAGATGTCGGTATCCTGTCCTAAGGTGACGTCGGAAACCAACAATATTTTAGGGGTATTTTACAAATATCCAATTTCAAATTTTAAAAAATTTTGTTCAACAAATTAAAAAAATAGTTTCGCACACAAACGTCTCATTAAGTATAAAATTTAAAATAAAAATACCAAAAATTACACATATCCCCCGTTTAATTTAGTAAGGGCAGCTATTTAAATTTGGCGGATTAGCACAAAATTCGATCATAGGGTAAAATTTATCTACTTTTAACAAGTAACAATTAATGCTATTCAGAGTTTTATGAAAAAAACTACAAGCACTATATTCTGAAAATTTGGTCAAAATCGAACTACGGCAAAGGTCAAATTTCAAGGGCACAGTTCAATTTATTCGAAATTTTGAAGATTTCATGAAATTGATAACGAAAAATCATGTGTATCTTCGTATTTGAATGAAGGTTTACTAAATTATTTTCCGTAGTTGGTATTTATTATTTAAAAGAAAATAAAACTTAATTAACTCTTTTGTGCACTTGGGGCCAAAAATGTCCCAATATTTTTAACATTAAAAACGACGTTTCTTTCAAGTGTCTGCATAATAGAGGTAAAATTTTTGAATTATAAATAACAAAATACAGATTTACTTTATAGTGTGACACTTTTCTATCGATATTACCATGGGAGATGCTCATCTGAGATAAGTGAACTTATTCCACGAGCCCGAGTTTTTATTCGTAATACTCGCTTATCTAATAGAGCACATCCGTTTGTAGTTGATTGTCCTGTGTTTCGCACAACGCATTACAGAGAAAATTCGTTTTTTAGTCGAACGATTCGTATGTGGAACAAACTTCCCGCAGAAGTCTTCCCTGTTACTTACAATTTAGAAAAATTTAAATCAAATATCCACAAACACTACTCCCTCTTTCCTCCTTCCCATTCCTTATTTTCCTGATCAATACAATGCACTGCATGAGTAGGGGGCATCCCCTGAGTATTGGTTAAATTATAAAAAAAAAAAAAATGTGTTCATGTATGTATCCATATATGTCGATTTTTAACAGGGTAATGAATAAAGGCATAATATTTCAGTTACTACTACCGAATTGTTTTAAAATTCCTTTGGAATGACAAACTAATGGGGAATATGCCTTTTTTTTAAAATAATTTTAAGTTAGTTTAGATGACCGAAATGTTCTTGACAAATTTTATTGTTCCCATAGTGATTGGAGCCTCCCAGATTATATAGCATAGATTAAAGATAAACTTTATTGACGTATAATTTATTATATGAAATATATTTCATGTTTTTAACTGAAATTATAATTCCAACTAAATCCTATTAAACTCCAACAAAATCATTTTCTATGTGCGGAAAATTTATGGATTAAGTTCTCTCAGATTTCCATTAAATTTTGGATATGCGATAAAGGGTATTAAACTAGCACAATTCTTTAACGTACAAAACATTTTCATTGTACAAATCTTAAAAAGCAGGGTCCCAAAATATACCCAGAAAAACAAATAAAATCATACAACTTTAAATTTGTTGGTAAATCGGTGATGGATTTTTAAAATGCCTTTCATTTGATAGACATTTTTGTATAGCTTCTTTGGAACAAAATGTGAATAAAAATAAAAATTTTAAACTAGAGCCATTTTTGACCACAGCTTTTTACCCTTAACAGTAAGATTGATACTATAAATAATTTCGCTTGTTCACCCAGAAAACTGATTTTTTGGAATTCGGTAAAAACCATTAACATTTATTTGATAGCACGCTATTTTATTCTGAATTACTAAGAATTGATTAATACAGCAAAAATACGTTACTGGAAGTTATAAAAAGGGAAAAAGTATTAAAAAGCCGTCCTATTATCCAATTATTGGTAATTTCAATCAGCTTCAGAAATAAAATTCGGTTAGTAATTGTGTACAGTAGAAGCCACCCTTTATTGAATGATAATACCAGCTAAATGGTACAATCTCAAACAGGTAACTTCAAATACGCTTTTCGCAACCAAATATGCATTGTGGATTGCATTGATTATACACGCAACTAACGATTGGTATTGGCAAATAAATTTTTGGCTATGCTTGTATTCCTACACATATACAAATAAGTCTGTAAAATAACAGAAAATTTTCCAAAATTTTGTTAAATAAGACGTTGCAGGAAAAAATTTAGTAAATTAGCAGAGACTTTTTTTTTAATATTTACAAAACAAAAACAGCAAAAAAGACTGTAAAATCTACCAAATTTTATTTAGTTTTTAGTATTTTATAAAAAAAATAAGCGGCATCTATTCGTGACAATTTGGTTATAAATAGTTGTGGATCCAGAGGGCGGGGGAAAGATGACATTATTGGGAAATGTCTTGAAATATACACAGAAAGAATTTGCATAATTAAAATTATAGTTTCAAGCTTTTTTTTTTGTAAATAAAAATTTTAGTTTTTAAGTACAAAAATAACGATTTCAATAAACAACATAGCAAAAAAATAATGGAAGTGATTCTAAAATATTAAAGTTTTTATTGCTTCCAAATTCATTCCTGATTTCTCGCTTGTAAAGAAGTGTTTTTTCACAACTTCCAAAAATGTGATTTTAAACAAAATTTAGTCTTTACAAATCTATACAACTGGGCCCAGTCTCAAACTTAGGGGGTAAAATGGAGGCGGAAAATATCTATACATTTTATTTTGTAAAGGGGCATATCTGAAATATAAGAATATATAATTTTTGGACCTAACGTTAAAATACTCGAGAAAATAAAAGTATAGATATATCAATAACTTTAATTGCTGAAATTCCGCCAACAACAAAAATTGCTAATTCAATTAGAAATTGATAGCTCTTTAATTTAATTATTTTTAAATTCTGATAATAACTCATTTGATTCAAAAGTGATCAATATACCTTCAAAAAAAGCAACAAAAAAAATGGGTAAAGTGTTTATACCATATCAAATCTTTTTTATAGCTTGAATTTTGTAATATTATATTTAAACCGGAATAAAATTCTCATTTCATTAGCAGATTTATATATATTTACACTCAAAAAAATAAGTTAGTAGAAAAGTTAGTAAAACATCTTGTAAATCAGGTATACTATTTTTCAACAAATTTTTTGCTCAAATTTTGTTTTAAACTAAAATTTTAGTTATAAGTTATTTTGAACTAATGTTTTACTAATATTTTACTAAAGTTTTACAAATTTATTGTGCTAAAAAAATTGTGTTGATTAGCACATCAATAGTGTGAACGACAACCAGACTGAAAGATATACGCAGAATGAATTAGAAGATGGAAGATTTTTGTATCTGTTTTTCATACATAAAACAAAATTGTGAATTAAAACAACTTAAATTTTGCGTCGTCACCTGCTTGTTAAAGCAATTGTCTATTAATTAAATAAAAGACAAAATAAAATATTTAAATTTAATAAACATTAAATGTGTATTTGTAAACTAAATGTTTATATATATTAATAATCTTGTGTGGTCAAATTGCAAATAAATATGCAATAGATAGACAGACTAAAGCGAAAGACAAATACATACATCTTATGTAAATTTTTATGTTTCCCTTTTCTCATTGCAAAAAAAGGGTTGTATATGTTACATTTTGTTATTTTTTCGTTTCTATAATTCTCTGCGGCATTTGCGTTCCTTTAAAAGATAGCATCATTTGGACAATAATTGATGTAAGTAGTTCAAAGATAATTTTGTTTATGTTATATATAAGTATTTCTATTTTTAGTAGATATTACATTAATTCATATCGTCAATTTGGGAGTATGAACATTTTTATATGTTGTAACGTATTGTAAATTATTTTAAAAATAATCACAAAAATATGTTTTATGATTTTTAGCAAATAAATTAACTAAAGTATAATTCTTCTACAAATTTTTTGAGTTTTTTTCAGTCTACTAATATTCAGCAAAAATTTTATTAATTTTTAGCAAGGCTTTTTTAATTTCTAATCTACTAAGTGTTAGCAAAACTTTTGCTGAATCTACTTATTTTGTTGCTAAAAATCAGCTCGCTGATTTTCAGCAAAAGATTTTGCTGGTCAGCAAAATTTTTTGCTGAATTTGCTAATTATTTTATTTGAGTGTATGTGAACAAATTCACACAGAAATTATTTTTTGTCGTTCTATTGAACTATGGCAAAATTTTTTTTTTGAAGAAATTACCCCCTTTTGAGTAATTTATTTTTTATTTTTTTTTTTAAATAATTTTTTATTTATGTTTTGCAGCTAATTTCTGTTTGAAAAAATTTTGAATTTTTATTGAAAAAAGTTAAACTTTTAGAATTACATTATTTACATTATAAATTTTAGGATAATGTATTAGAAAAAATAAATATTTAGATTAAAAACAATTAAATCTGAATTATTTAACTTAAAAAAGTAATAAACCTAATAAGAATTAATATCTAATCTAATTGAAATGAGCTTCAAATATTTATTACTAATAATTTATTACTAATGTTGATTAAATTTTTGTTCTAGTTGTAAAATCATGTTAAACTCAGTTGATTTCCGACTGACTTATTTTCTGTATGTAATCAAATTTAACTGATATTTTTCCGAAGATTTTTTAAACAAAGTAATCAACTTTCATAAAATGTGCTGGAATGGCGTTTATCCACACACAAACACGAATTATAATTTTTTATTTTATGTTTTTTTCTTTTATTAAAACTATTATATTAAAATAAATAGCGATCGAGATCTCCAAATGAGCCATTTTAAAAAATCTTTAGAATTAATTTAAGAAAAAAACATTTTCCCATTTGTATCAAAATCGTGGGTCATTTCTGATTACAGACTAAGGTGGGTTAATGATATCCGATGAAGTCAGAATAACTTTGTGTATGTTAAACGAATAAATAAAATGAAAAATTAAATTTTCCAAAATATAAAATATTGGAAATTTTTAGTAAAAATATAATTTTTTCACAAAAAGGATGAAATTCGGAAAGGGTTAACGTTTAAAAATAAAACATCTATTTCATCCATTTGGAACCGCTTCCAATAAAACTGGGAGTGTAATGAACAGGTAAGCGACTTTTATGTTTCAATTTTCCGAATCAAAGAATTCGAAGCAAAAATGTTATCGATTTCCTTTACCAGTTTTTGCATATTTTGTTATAAAAGCATATTTTTGCATATTTTACTATAAATGTATGATTTAATGCTGATTTTGGTACTTTTGATACATATTTAGCATAATTTATGATGTGAGCAAGATTATTCGAGTTCAAGATCATTTGTTTTTTGTTAAACAAAAAACCGTGCAATATTTATTTATTACTCAAAAAAGTTTTTGCCCGCTTTCTTATAGCAGACTTTATCTACTGACAGGTCCTTACATGTTTCATTTCGCGTCACCGGAAATCATCATTTTTAATTTATAAAATTTATAAGTAAAACATTTAAAAATTGCAGAGTACGGCAAAAACTGATTTATGGTCCTAATACTATAGTCAGAAAGTGTTGTGGTTTATTTAATAAACAATAAAAACACAGTGTATTATGACTAGAGATTCTAGTCTATACACGAACAATGTTTATTACTTAAAAATGTTTTATTTTTGATTTGAATTAGTTCAATTCTTCCAATTTTGTTTTTTACTTCTCATCGAGTAAATATAACAATACGGGTGAAGCGTTGATCTTTTTCCTTCAAAATTTGGGTAGAATATTCTAGCCCTTCTACATTGGTTCTCTGATGATTTTTGGTGACGCGAAATGAAACATGTAAGGACCTGTCAGTAGATAAAGTCTGCTATAAGAAAGCGGGCAAAAACTTTTTTGAGTAATAAATAAATATTGCACGGTTTTTTGTTTAACAAAAAAAAAATTATCTTGAACTCGAATAATCTTGCTCACATCATAATGTATGATAAAAGATCGAAAAATAAACTTTTGGTTTTAATTTCTAAAATTTAAAAGTAAAACATTTACATATTTAGCATAATTTTAATTTAATTGCATATTTTTGCATATTTTGTAAAAACTTTATACATTTATGCTATAAACACATAGACCACAGCAGACTGCAGAGCTACACGACTGCAAATGCCGTTGACTGCAATCGTCGCCGTGTGGTCAGCTACTTATTATTTTGGAAACGACAGCAGCATAGTAAACAGCTGATCACGATTCAATTTAAAAATATCAACAGCTGTTTTTTATACAAATCAGGGATGTTAAAGTTGGTACAATTGTACTTTTTTTGGTACATTTTGACCTTCTAAAGTACCGTGGTACTACCGCGACTCATTTGGTACAATTTAAAAATTTTTAATTTTTCCCCTTTTTGAATTTTTAGTATAGCAAACAAATTGTTATTGTGTCCTTTTTCATTGCATTTATTCGTTTTATGTAATGAGCTCTTAAAATATATGCGACTATATCCGCCAGATTTTACGATTTATCATCATTTTAAGGATTTTGAAGAATAAAGTTGGCAATTTTTTTTTTTTTAATATCGATTAAAAATTTACGATTTTTTACAAAATTTATCTGGCAGCTCTTACATATATTGACACTTGTTGCAGCCAACTTCACTTTTATTTTGAATTTATTAAAATTCTGAAGAAGTGAAAATTGATATATAGATATGGCATCACTTATAACATATGGGAAAACAGTGGACATTAGAGTGAGGTGAGTTTCTAAAAATAGAACTGTTGTGTTGTTGGAGTTGTACTTCTGAGATTATGTATGCAAGAACAAAAACACCGTGTATTGAATAAAACTAGTTTTAATCACAACAAAACTCGACCTAACTATAGAGGGCTAAGCGATCTGTCTAACGTGTAGTGCGAGTGCATGTGGCATTAGAAATCAGTTTATCTATACCACGGTCAGTGATTGCACAGAAAAAATTTCATATAGACGCAATCGAACAAATAAAAACATAACAAATATTACATTATTCAAAATTCAAAAAAACAGGGTCACTGACGAACGTTCAATACCAGAAACTGCGCAGTCTGATTCAGAAAAAAATTGAATATTTGCAATGTAGTTATGATTTTTAGAAAATACACTCATTCTTCTCTACCACGCCTTTCACAATTAAATTAAATAAAATTGCATATTAATTATAGTATTAACTGCAATTGTCTGAAAAAGACGTTAAAATTCAAACTCAAACGAAAATTAAATTATTGTTAAAGAAATGAAAGAAAATTCCAAACAATCTTATATATGATTAATTTAGAACGAGCTCTCAACCTCCGTATATTTACAAAAATAAAGCAAATCAAACATATTAGCTAGTTTAATACTAGTATTTCGATCTGGTTAAAGATCTCATCAGAACCCAATGTTTTAGAAAAGTTATAGCCTCCATAATAGGCAGAACTTTAACAAAAAACCGATTAATCATTAATTTTGCTCCATTCTTGTCTTCTTAGTAAAAATATTACTTGAGCCAGAGTAAAAACTAAAATTTTTTTAACTGAAGTCGTTAAAAAATTAAAACGTTTGTAGTTTTTGGTCGGTAGTAGCTAATTTTCAAAATGAACTGAAAGTCAATATGTTTCCAGACATTTCTAGTCGTTGCTGGAATTTTATCCAGTCCACACTGGTCTGCAAATGTGGAAAGAGTTTTTTTCTTTTCAAAATATAATAAAAACTAAGGAAAGAAACAGACTACATTAGCCAACATTATCAAGTCTCATACAGACTAAGGATTGGTTAAGAGCGACAAATTTATGCTGCTATGATGTAGAAATTCCAAATAGTTTATTAACTAAACAAATAATTCCATGATTTGGTCTCATATATTCATAAGACTTTTTTATGCCTTATTTTATTTATACATATAATGTATGTTATTGGAAGGTTTTGTTGTTTTTTTTTCTGTACAAGAGAATTTTTATGTATTTTTTTTTTGTTGTTTTAATAAATTTTAAAAACATGGTACCGTCAACGTCCAAAAAGTACAATTTTTTTGGATGTTGGTACAAAATTGAAAACTCCATTTAACATCCCTGATACAAATGAATTTTTGTTTCAGTAGTGCCAATTACATCTTTTTTTTCTTTATTAAAATAGAACAACATGCTTGGTTGTAGACACGTATATAAAGTTCACTTAAAAATACAATTACTTATTTATAATACATTATTATAACGTGAAAATAAATTTATATAACCCCTATTGAATATTAATGCAATTATACCATTTGATGTTGCGACGTTTTTTGTGTTTAACAAAATAAAATATTTTTAAGCACTAATTTGTTACATATTTTGTTTTATTGTCAACACTATTTTTGTTTTGCAGCCAACAAAAATAGAAATTAACCTAAGTTGACTACAGCGGCAAAAGTAGTCGGGTAGCCGTGTAGTTGTGTTGGTGCCAAAATAATCGTTTTCATATAAACGTGTGTATTTTATTTTTGACAGGCTGTAGTCGTGTAGCTGCAGTCGTCTATGTGTTTATAGCATTAGAC
Organism: Delia radicum; assembly: GCA_021234595.1. NCBI lineage: Eukaryota > Metazoa > Arthropoda > Insecta > Diptera > Anthomyiidae > Delia > Delia radicum. The sequence continues at coordinate 163,110,379 of CM037852.1, forward strand.
GTTAAACATTTATATTGGATTTCATATTTGAACAAACGCTCTCGAGTAATTAATCGATTTCCAAAATCCAAATATTTGAAGTGTATATTTTTTGATTATTAGTATTTTTGGTTTTTAGAGCATGTTTCGATTTCAGTGCATATCTTATGCCATATTTTCGGTTTTTTAATGCATATTTTAAGCGCATTTCTTCGATTTGTTATTGCATGAAATTCGCTGCTCTGGTAATGGCAAACATTTTTTTAAGGGACACTCTAATGAATACTTTTATGTACTATTTACACATAAATTCAATAACGTAGTGATAAATTTGGTTGACATGTGTCTTATGTATGGGGTACCTTTTGAAACTAAAGAGTACCACAAATGTAAATTGATTTCACAAGGTAAAACAATTACAACCATATGCTATAGAGTTTTAATACAAAATCTCATCTGTTTTATGTATTTATTTTTTAATTAAAAAAAAATAATATTTATTTTAATAAAAATTATATCAAACTTATTTTTTTTAATACAAGCTAAGGATATGCGCCCGTATTCATAAAAAATCTTAATTCAGATTTCAAATACGTTTTAGTTAAAACACATCTTACGCCTTAAAGCTGCAATCATTAACGAATATTAGCTTAAGATAAATATTTTAAATCTTGTGCAAAAGTTAATATTCGTTTATGAATACAGTTTAAGGATAAAATTTGTGTTTTAACTAAAATGTATTTTAAATGCTGTTAAATATTTTAATGAATACGGGGCATGTTATTTAGCAAAAGGGGATGTAAAAAGTACTTTTTTAAATTTCTTTATTTGCAATTGCAGTCAGAATCTCTTATTCCAAACCCACTTGAATAAGTTAAATACAGACATGCAGTACTAGTACTAAAGTATACTCAAGTAATGTTAATGTATGTGTATATCTGTAAGTATGCATATGTTTACTTGTTTAGAAATTTGTGTGTGTGTGTCTGTGTGTACGATGGTGTTTATAAAACCTAAGTGTACTTTTAAGAAGAGACAAATTGAAAGATCTACGATAGTGTAAAGTAGAAAATAACCATTTGCTTATACTTGCAATATGTGAATGGGTTTGCCTGTGAGTTTGTTAGGATTTCTCATATGTTAGTGTTTTTCTATATAAAATATAAACATTAGGGGGCCATTTGGACCACTTAGTGGAATTCAATGGGTGCTCTCAAAAGCTATGATAAAGATATGTACTGATATGATACGTATATACTAAAACTATTGCCGATATATATATATATATATATATATATATATATATAACTTTTTAACGATTTTCAAAACTATAATGAAGAAATCTTTTGGCGTTACTATAGTCTTAAATTATTGCATTTGAGAATTGGTATTGTTGCAGTATTCAAATTGATGCCAAAATTCCATACATTTTAGATGACAAGGTAAAACATTTTTATTATTTATGAATTTTTAAAATTATTTCTTTTAGGTATTCGTTCGACTAATTGAATCATTTTTAAAAAATAAACGTTTGATCGTTCGATCAAAAATTGCTTGATCGTTTATTAGAAATAAAATAAAACCACGAATTAATGACATTCCTAGTGATAACTAGATGTGTCGCAAATAGTATGTTCGAAGTCTTGCTAAATCATTGCCGAATAGTTTTTATATTCATTTTCATATAAATTTGACATAAAAGTACACTGTCCTTTAGTTATAGACGAAATTTAACTGATTGATAAATCACCTTTAATTAATATACGCAGCCTTGTTAGACATTTTAAAGAGACAAGTCTAATGACAATTTTTAAGCTATTTTCTTAATCGAATAATTCTGCCGAGTAGTGCTAATATTCGATATTCGGCGGAATGGTCTAAACACGTAAAATATATCTAATACCTTATAAGTAGTAGCCGAATATTCGTGACATCGCTAGTGATAAAGCATTTATTTAACTTACTTTGTATTTAATATAGGTTTTTATTGAAGAGTATTATTTTTACAATTCTCCAAAGAGTTGAAAAACACAATATTTTTCTGTTTGGTAGAAAAATTTACGCTTCTCCGATTTTTTGACTATGAATATTTTTTAACAGCTTTTTAAAGAGCCCTATTTACACAAATTTGTCGATGTATTTGTCGATGTAGTTTAAAAAAAACTATATGTACACTCAAATAAAAAGGTTAGTAAAGTCAGTAAAACATTTTGCTGAGTCAGCAAAATTTTAGTCAGGAAGGTGCTTGCAAAAAAATTGCAAATGTCAGCAAATCGAGCTGATTTTTAGCAACAAAATTAGTAGATTCAGCAAAAGTTTTGCTAACACTTAGTAGAATAGAAATTAAAAAACTCTTGCTAAAAATAAATAAAATTTTTACTGAATATTAGTAGACTGAAAAAAACTCAAAAAATTTGTAGAAACATTACACTTTAGTTAATTTATTTGCTGAAAATCATAAAACATATTTTTTTGATTCTGTTTAAAATAATTTACAATACGTTACAAAATATAAAAATGTTCATACTCCCAAATTGACGATATGAATTAATGTAATATCCAAAAACAATAGAAATAATTATATATGGCATTAACAAAATTATCTTTGAACTTCTTATATCAATTATTGTCTAAATGTAGCTATCTTTTAATGGAACGCAAATGCCGCAAAGAATTATAGAAACGAAACGGAAAACTAATAAAATATAACATATACAACCCTTTTCTGTCTACCTATTGCATATTTGTTTGCAATTTGACCACACAAGATTATTAATATATACAAACATTTAGTTTGCAAATACACATTTAATGTTTATTAAATTTAAATATTTTATTTTGTCTTTTATTTAATTAATAGACAATTACTTTCACAAGCCGGTGACGACGCTAAATTTAAGTTGTTTTAATCTACAATTTTGTTTTATGTATGAAAAACAGATACAAAATCATCCATTGTTGATTTTTTTTATATTATGTCCTACTAGAGTTGTACTTATTAGTATAATTTTCCTCGTCACTACTACATCGTGACATGCCGCGACATCTTATTCATTCTGAGTATATATTTCAGTCTGGCTGTCGTTAACACTATTGATGTGCTAATCAACACATTTTTTTAGCAAAATAAATTAGTAAAACTTTAGTAAAATATTAGTAAAACATCAGTTCAAAACAGTTAAGTGCTGAATAAGTATAACTAAAATTTTAGTTTAAAACATAATTTTAGCAAAAAATTTGCTGAAAAATAATATACCTGATTTGCAAGATGTTTTACTAACTTTTCTACTAACTTATTTTTTTTAAGTGTATATAATGCAGGAGTTTCAAATAAGAATCATAAGGCCAAAATGTCCTTAGTTTGCATTAAAAGGACCTCCAAAGTTCAAAAAAAGCTGGTAATAAAAATATGAATAACTTTTAAAAAGTCGCACCAATATAAATGGTTTATACATCAAATAAAATGTATTTAAAATGTCTTTCAAAAGAAGTATAAATACATGATATAGTTGGTTTTTAAAACCATGAAGTTATAGCGTTTTAAATAAATTTATGTAAATCTAAGTTTTAATTTTTGCCACGTATTTTTTTTTATGTATTCATAATGCACAGTTTCTGTAGCATAAATATATGTTAACTTACTTTTAATTTGGCATCCAGCACTCCTGAACTTATTTTATTTCATTATTGACTTATTGCAAAAGTCTATATGTTTAAAAAATTGTTTTATTTTTTCTTTTGGAATGCAATATCAACATTTTATTAACAATAAAAAATATAAATAACAACCCTTTGGATCAATTAACACCTTCATAGAACCATGGTATTGTAACATGGTGACAGGCTATGAGACCGGTCCTTGCACCAGCTCGAGCAGTTTTTCACATAGTATATAAAAAACTTTCCAAGCACAGTTTGCATCTTTTCGCTAACATCTGTTCTAGAACTAGTTCTCATAAGCCCGATTCTGTGAAATTAATTTAAATAAGGGCTTTCCCAATTACTTGCTCAATTTTACAATACCCTAAGCAAAAAACTTTTAGAACTGGTATCAGACCCGTTTTAGTGATATACCTTTTTAACATGCCGTGGTTATAGAAAGGTATAAATAGATCCAAATGGTTTATATTTATAATTTTATTGTTAATAAAATGTTTATATTTGCATAGGAAAAATAAAACAATTTTTATAGTTATAGATTTTTACAATAGGCCAATAGTTAAATCAAATAAGTGCAGGAGTGTTGGATACCAAACTAAAAGAAATCTAATATACTTTCGATTTATACTATAAAAATCATGCATTTAAAAAATGGCAAAAATTAAAAAGTAGATTTACATAAATTTTTGGGAAATGCTGTGACATCATGGATATTATGTTGCATATCACCTAAAACATATTAAACGTTTCATTATACGTATCATTTGATGTATAAACCATTAATATTAGTAAGATATATCAAAAGTTATGCATCTTTTTGTTACTAGATTTTTTTTGAATTTTGGAGACCCTTTGTAGTAGTTTTTATGGAAACCAAAGACATATTGACCTTATGAGGCTTCTTTTTTTTGCAATTATTGCATTATATATAGTTTTTTTTTTTTACTAAAAATTATATATATATAGAGAATTTTGGCCCAGTTCGTCAAGTAATTAGTTCGGGTCGCAAATTCTTCCCGTCATCGTAGGACGTTCACATTTGGCCAAAGTATATATAATGACGCCCTTTATTATAATTTTTTTGAGCACCCAAAAATTTCACCAATTGACGAAAATGACCCACCCTAATAAACATACTTTTTCTTATTAAACAAAAAATATTTCAAAGAGTATATACTTAGTAGAAAACTTAGTCCTTCCTTATATACTAGACGACTGTCTCAAAATTTGTAATTCGTTTTTTCTTTAATGTTACTTTTGTTTCAAATGTGCTGCTCGTTATTTAACCCTCTAACCGGAAAGCCCGTCTCCAGACGGAAAATTTTAATTTGGCCATAAATGCCAATCGTCCGATAGAAAAGAAAATTTAGAAAATATTTAATGAAGTAAATGTTTGTATGTAGTGCACGGTTTGGAAGCGAGAAAGTGTTAAAGTAAAAATTTAGTAAAATTACAAAAATTAAATATTGTGAAATATAAAAAAATATTAAAACAATATTTATTTTCACTAGAAAAAATATTTATCTTCAGTATAAATAGTAAATACAAAGTATGATTGCAGCTTAATCTAAAAAAAGGTCATACTTTCGACCAATGACAAACAGGATTCCTTAAGCATACACTTAGGAAATTATGTTGGTAAAGACGACATCAATTGTAGTCAAAACTAAATGAAATTTCATTTAAAAAAAGGACGACTTACATTTCATTAAATTCAACTAACATTGTCATTTGTTTTTTAATGTTCAAAAAATGACTAACAATTGTAGAGAAAATGAACCACATGGTAGTAAAAAATAAACCAAAAAATTTTTTTTTTTATTTTTTTAAATAACAAAAAAACAACTGTAAAAAATGAATGTAAAATCATAAAACAGTCATTTGATGTCAGTTGTTTTTTTGAATGGACTACAAGGTTAGTTAAAAATTTTATTTGTTCTACAAATGACTTACATTTACATTAAAAATAATGAAACTGTATTACAACCCAAACAACTACATATTTTTAAAGCAGAAGTTCCCTGAGTGTACCTCTAGATAACATCGTCTTTTCTTGAAAACGTATGGTTGAATTTTTATGCAATTTGGCGGAAAGAATTTATTTAAAGTAGTTCAAATAATATATATTGAAGTTAAGGCGCGTTTTCACTCAATTTCGCGTTTTTTTCGAAAAACGAAAATCGCCTTATCTTAAGTAAAAGCATAAAAGTGTAATTTTTGGACTGTAGTCATATCTTGGTAAGAGGAATAATTTATGCCTAAACTTATTTATATTTATGGGCTAGTTTTTGAGATTCGCTCTGAGAATATTTCGTCCCATATCGCCTAAAGTATGCAACAAACAAAACTTTATTCAAAGAACATATTGTTTATTTTTCGTGTCGACCACATGATATAAATTTAATTGCAAAATAGCTTGCGCCGGTTTGAGGGTTAAGAAAATTTAATATTTATTAAAGGGACACGAGGTCGAATAAGCATTAATAATATTAATGAATTATTTAATGGACACTTGAACATATAAGTCATATAAAATTCTATACTATTGGACACTATGGCGAATGAGTATTATAGTTGATTTTTTTTAATGAACACCTTGACGTATGAGTATTATTGAATTCAATATCTAACACCACACAGTGGTTCCAAACACAATAAAAATGGTAACAATTATGGATCTTCTAAACTATTGGTTCAATCAGCAAAATGTGTTTGCAAGAATTGTAAACGGGGACCAAGCCTTTAAGAAATTGTTTCCATAGTCAACCTGTTTAAATACAGGGTCTGTTACAGGGTGTCAAATTTGACAAAAGCTGTAAGAGAATATAACTTTTACAAATATGGGCCTATTTGACTCATTTTAGACTTTTTGTACACTACGTAGGTCACGATATAAAGAGAAAGCATGTTTCAGCTTTGAATTTGTATTTAAAAGTATTCATTTTTCACCTTAACTTTTTTTTTAAATTTTTAGCAATAAGTCCTTCATTATTATAAGAAAATGTTAAAATTTCTCTTTTTTAAATTTGCATTGCATTTTTTTTTTTCTTTATCTCAAGCCGTTTCATAGTGAACATTTTTTAAACCTCAAATTCACCTTTACATCTAATTTTTTAATTTCGGTTTTAATATTTTTTAACATATTCTAAAATAATACGTACTTTATACTTACTCTACGCCCAGCAAGTGTGAAAAATGATAAATTTTGGAATAAAAATTTTTGTTTATGAATGTAACAAAAGAAGTCACGATACTTGGATACATTTTTTTAACTATAAACTGTCATGTTCTAATGGATTTGCATCTAGATTTCCACCGTCGGCTCAATAATGCAGAATGGGGAGCAAATTTTGTGAAAAAAGTCATATTTTCATAAGCATTTATTTTTTTTTATTTTTTTTTAAAGGTTTACTTATGTTATCAGTTTCTGCAAAGAAATTTTTACAAATAGGAAACAATAATTGTGAATAAATGTAAAAGAAGATGCGAAGAAAAATCCTGTGGGGATCAGCGCTAGAGGGAGTGCCGCACTTTAGACCTAAGCGACTAGGTCATCTTCCATCTACCCACAAGAAACTCAAGGTTTGATCAGGCATATGTACCAACCAACCACAGAAAATCAGTGATGTTAATTGATTACCCGAACAACATAAGTTTCCTTACAAGTTTAGCCAACAGTTTTAAATCTTAAAGCTTTTATTTGGCAGGGTTGCCATCCCAACTTTCAATGTTACCAATACTTGGAACGAATATATACTATTCTTTAAACATAATATGTTCTAGTTGATTGTTTTCTTATTAGATTATACATTGCATGGTATCTGTATGTTTAGTCTGAGAATTTTGTGTGTATTTTTGATCTATTAAAATTGCATTTAATTTTGAATTGTTAGGATTGAGATCATAATTAAATGTTACTGTTACAAATAGAAAACAATAATTATTAATAAATGCAAGAGAAGATGAAAAAAAAATCTTGTGCGGATAACCGGTAGAGGGAGTGCCGTATTTTTGACATAAACGACTAGGTCATCTTCAGACTCATTCTTATCCCCCACCCACAAGTATCTTATGGTTTCATCAGGTATATATATCAACCAACCACAGAAAATCGGTGATGTTAATTGATTACCCGACCAATATGAGTTATTTTTTTGGCTATGGATCTTACCAGAACCCGCAGTTTTAGAAAAGCTAGAGCCTCCAGAATAGGTAGCGATTTAACAAAAAACCTACTAATCATCACTTTTGATCCATTCTTGTCTTCCTAGCAATCAATCGCGTGGCTAGGGTCTTTTCCTAACAAGTATCGCAACGTTACTAAGCTCTGAAGACCAAAGATGTTCTATTTGTATAAAAAAAATCTTATTTTACTCTGGCTTAAGTAATATTTTTGACAGTTTTTTTTGTTTTTATATATATCGAAATTATTTTTATGTGTTTTTTATTTATTTACAACGACCTTTCAAACGCCGTATATTTACAAAAATAAAGCCAAGTATTTATATTAGCTAGGTTGATACATGTATTTCGATATGGGTTAATATATAAATCCAAAACGGGTAATTTATGTTTTGTTATACCTCTTTTCTCCATTTTACAGCCATTGTGGAAAAATATCGCGATCGTAACCGTATCCTTCCTAATCCAATACATTTTACTTCTTGAAAATTTCTCGTGCTCAAACTGCATATAAATTTTATAAAGCTTTCAAAAACGAATATTTCAATGTTAAATTAATTTAAAATTAGCTACACTCAAAAAAATAAGTTAGTAGAAAAGTTTGTAAAACATCTTGTAAATCAGGTATACAATTTTTCAGCAAATTTTTTGCTAAAATTATGTTTTAAACTAATATTTTAGTTATACTTAGTCAGCACTTAACTGTTTTGAACTAATGTTTAATAATATTTTACTAATGTTTTACTAATTTGTTTTGCTAAAAAAACTGTGCTTATTAGCGCATCAATAGTGTGAACGACAACCAGATTAAAAGTTATACGCAGAATGAATTAGATGTCAAGATGTAGTAGTGACGAGGAAAATTATACTAAAAAGTACAACTCTAGTAAAACACATAAAACAGTAAACCATGGAAGGTTTTGTATCTGTTTTTCATACATAAACAAAATTCTTTATTGAAACAACTTAAAGTTTGAGTTTTCACCGGCTTGTGAAAGTAATTGTCTATTAATTAAATAAAAGACAAAATAAAATATTTAAATTTAAAAAAGATTAAATGTGTATTTGTAGTCAAATTTGATAACAAATATACAGCAGCTAGACAGACTAAAGCGAAAGGCAAATACATACATCTTACGTAAATTTTTATGTTTCCTTTTTCTTATCGCAAAAAAAGGTTGTATATGTTACATTTTTCTATTTTTTCGTTTCGTTCCTATAATTATCTGCGGAATAAGCGTTCCTTTTAAAGATAGCATCATTGAGACAACCATTGATGTAAGTAGTTGAAAGATAATTTTGTTTATGTTTTATATAAGTATTTCTATTTTTTTTAAATATTATTGAGTGTGAACAATTTGGGAGTATGGACATTTCTATATTTTGTAACGTATTGTAAATTACTTTTTAAAAGAATCACAAACATATGTTTTATGATTTTCAGCAAAATAAATTAACTAATGTTAAAATTTTCTACAAATTTTTTGAGTTTTTTTCAGTCTACTAATATTCAGCAAAAATTTTATTAATGTTTAGCAAGGATCTTTTAATTTCTAATCCACTAAGTTTTAGCAAAACTTTTGCTGAATCTACTAATTTTGTTGCTGAAAATCAGCGAATTTGCTGACATTAGCAATTTTTTTGCAAGCACTCTCCTGACTAAAATTTTGCTGACTCAGCAAAATTTTTTCATGCCTTTACTAACTTTTTTATTTGAGTGTAATGTTTATATTTTCAACTGCAATTTTTTTATAAAAAATAAAAAACTATTAAAATAACATTTAGGCTCTTGTACAATTTATATCCCAAAACGGAACTGAGGCTACCTCTGACAAAGAATACGTGCTCCTGCAACTTAATTTTTAAGTTCATGTAATACATTAATCATCAATTAATTAAAGAGAAAACATTTTTAAAAACTGGTTAGAGGCTTTTTTGCGGATATTATCAATTTTCCATTTATTGCATATACAACTTCTTTCGCCCTCCAACTTAAGCCTTTTTGTGCATAAACTAACAATTTCAACCTATCTTGAACAAAAAAAATGGAAAAGGGCTACGCTGCATGTGAGCATTGTGGTGTAATATTTAACACGTTGCACAGATGGTACCGGGTTCGATCCCCGGCTTCGACATCATCAATTTAGAATAACTTTATCTATGAGTTTATCCTTCACACATATCGCAGCGCCCATAGCACTTAACTCCACGGAAGTAAAATAATGAATCAGGGCTATGAACCAAAAAGTTTCAATAAGTTCGCCAACTATCCATCAGGTGGCGAGCAAAAACTCTTCTAAGACTTATCATCTCGCGCAATGTTAAAGTTTGTATTTTATCCTCAGGAATACAATAATAGGGTTTTTAATAAAATATCGAAAGTTACCAATTGGGTAAAAAAAGATTTTGCTGGGTGGTATACCTTACTTATTGCCATATTAAACCACTCAAATGACTATTTCTTTACAGTTCGTTATTTTTTTTTACATTAACACCTCTTGAAAACTAATGTTAGTTATTAATTACGTTGAAATAATTTCCTTCAACTTCATTTTCCATTTTCTTTTGCGGTGCCTTCATTATAAACTATCGGAGATTGCAAAACTAATGACTGTTTTGTGGCAAACGGAGATGACAGAAATAACATAGCACATTGGGGTGTATTACAAATATTTGGAAAATAATTCAGTAATTTTTTACTGTCACAGCCATAACCAACTGCATATCAAGATTAAGTTCTAAAGAAGGGCCCACCAGATCGGTCAGCCGCTGATCTAAAGAATGGCCCAGTTATAATCTGGACGCATTCATAACGTTGTTACAGCGGCCCCAGTGTATGAAATTTTAAACCATTTACATATGTTGTTGACAAGACATATACCGTTATTTGACATAATTTTCAAGTCGGTCATTCGAATAGTATTTCGTACAGACTCCATGGAACAAAAAAAAAGTGAAGAAATTTTGCACACTTTCTTAGAAAATCCAACATTCAGTGGTTCGAAAAACAAACACATGAATCCTCCTAACTGCCCACAATTTCGACCAATCGAAAGATATTGGGCAAATGTAAAAAATAAATTGAAGAAGAGTATTAAAGAAGCAAAAAATGAAGTTATAATGTTACAAAAATGGAACCAGAGTGCTAAAAAAGTAAAGCCGAAGGATGTGCAAAAATTAATGGGGAGCATCAACAAATATGTCCGTTCTTTTATTCGTAACAAAAAAAATTAATTTATCTGTATAATTTTCCTTAAAGCTGAATAAATTTCCTTTAATTTGGTGTATAATTTATAAAAATGTGTCCGTTATTTAAAAAGTTATAACTACTTTTGTGCGTCCATATTATAACTGGGCCATTCTTTATTAGACTTTAAAGTGGGACACCTCCGCTATTCAATAACTTTTAGAGCTTGCTGAATTTATATTTTTCAACCGATTTTCAAAAATTAAATTTTTTGAAATATGCTTGCAATATCCTACTATAACAATGCTTAACCATGTGGGTTACCTGTTGAATTTCAAAAACTATACGCATTTATAGCCTGGTCCGGGTTTTTGGCAATGGAAAAGGCAAATCAAGTACGATTGCTTTGAAAAGTCTTGGTGACAACAACAAGTTATTTAATTAAACAAAAACAATGTCAATGCAATATATTGTTCTCGTTTAAAAAAATGCATCTAAAATTTTAAATTAGAACAAATGTGATTTAAGTAATTTTTTGGTCAAAAAGATAGCAAGATTCTTTTCCTCCAGATTAAAATTTGGCGATTATATTTTTCTAAAAGTCTACTAAATATACTTGCGTTTTGTGCTAATTGTATTCCCCAGTTGGTTATTTTTGGCTGAATTATTTTCAAAATATTTGTGATACACCCCACTGTGCATTGTATAAAAGGTTGATTAAATGCTATAAATAGATTGTAAGAAATTTTAGATTGTAAATGAATAATAAAAAAAAATATATAATATTTAATCTACACTCAAAAAAAAATTCATTAGTAGAAAGTTAGTAAAACCTCTTGTAAATCAAGAATACTATTCTTCAGCAAAGTTTTTGCTAAAATTATGTTTTCTGCTAAAATTTTAGTTATTCTTATTCAGCTCTCAACTGTTTTGAACTAATGTTTTAATTGTGAAAGGCGTGGTAGAGAACAATGTGCATATTTTCTAAAAATCATAACTACATTGCAAACTTTCAATTTTTTCTGAATCAGACTGCCCATTTTCTGGTATTGAAACTTCGTCAGTGACCCTGTTTTTTGAATTTTTTGAATAATGTTATATTTGTTATGTTTTTATTTGTTCGATTGCGTCTATATGAAATTTTTGTGTGCAATCACTGACCGTGGTATAGATAAACTGATTTCTAATGCCACATGTATGTATTTTACCAATGTTTTACTACTTTTAATATTGAAAAATATCAAGGATGAATTAATCCTAGAATATTGTACATTATTCAATAATATGCTTAACAACTCATATTTACCTCGAGCATGGAAATTGGCGAAAGTAGTTGTGTTCCCCAAAGGAGATAAAGATACCAGCAATCCGAAGAATTTGAGAGTTATAAGTTTACTACCGAACATAAGTAAAATCTTTGAAATATGTGTTAATATGTGTTAATACTAATATTACTAATTTTTGTGAGAAAAATAATTTAACGAATTATAATAAATTCGGGTTCAAGTATAAACACTCTACAATACATGGAATGCACCAACTAGTATCCAATATCAATTGGAATTTAAATAAGTCTCTTTGTACAGGGGCATGTCTTGTTGATTTTGAAAAGGCTTTTTTGATAATATTTGGATTCCTGGTCTTATATACAAACTTTTGAAATACAAATGTCCAGTTCAATTGGTTATTTTGATTCATAATATGCATAATATGTTTGCAATAAAAATGGGATGAGTCGAAAGAAATGTATCATAGTTAATGGGTTACAACAAGGGACAGTTAGCTCACCTATACTTTGTAATATAGTTATTTTTGAACTTTTACATAGTATCAGGAATGTTATTGGGTTTGCTGATGATATTATAGTATATCATCATGCTGATGACAGAATTGATAAAATAAATAAAAATTTACAAAATTACTTTAATATTATAGAAAAGTATGCTGTTGATTGGCAATTGAAGATAAATGTAAACTAATGCGAAACTATACTTTTCCATCCTCCTGTGGGGAAGTGTTACCATAATATAAGACGAAACTGGAAATCCTTTTTTGTAAATCTAGTGACAATGTTAGTATCCCTAATAGCCAAACGTTTAAATATTTGGGAATTAACTTAGACAAGTTCTTACACTTTAATGAACATATTAGTTTACAAATAATGAAAGCAAGAAAGGATTTTTTCATGTACAAAAGTATTTTCTTTTCTAAGCTCATCAAACCGGAGATTAAGCTTCTCCTTTATCAAACCCTAATTCGTCCTATTTTGACATATGGTTGCCAAATTAGGTTTAATGTTTCACCATCATATATGGAGAAAACTATGTAAATTTGAAAGAAAATTTACGCAATCGGTCTCTGGAACAGAATTCCACATAGCTCTCAAACTATAAGTAGCGCACTTCTATTAAAAAAAATATTATTAGGTATTTTTCTTGATAGATAATGTATTTGATAATGTATTTAATTTGATTTTCAATGATATAAATATTTTAAAAAACATTTAATTATATTTAAACCATTTCGAGTATTTCTTTGCTTTTTATGTAAATTTAAATTTTTTTTTCTTTTATTTTATTTTTATTTTTATTTATAATTTCAATTTTTATTTTTGATTTTTCCTGTCTTTCCTTTAATTGATTTATTTATTCAAATTATTCAATTTTGTAAACAGTTATTTTTTATATTATTTTTTTTTTTCTTCTTTTTGATTTTTCTATTGTTTAATTTTTTACTTGTCGTCTTATAATTATTAAAATTTTTTTTTTTTTTTTTATTTTTCTTTGGTTAATATTGTATTGTATGTGCATTAATGTAGTAGTATTTATATATATTTAACGAATTATTGTATTTAACACTTGCTCAGTCCTATACTGCAATATAAGACCTATAGTCTTGTGTATAGGATATCAAATAAAAATAAATAAAAAATAAAATACCTCAGAGCTTGCACTGCGTTATGCAGATCATCTAATAGTGATTACGCGAAATATATAAGTAATCAGAAACTTTATAACGTGTCCAAAATTAGCAGAATTGACAATTTTATTATATACCTAATTAGAAACCACGTTAGAAAAGCTCCGACTGCTATGAGAACAATTTAATAATTTTATTATGTCAATGATGATTACATAATATTAACGTTACAAAATGGCTATGTACCACCCGAAGCCTTCGTATAACTCGATAGAGAAGGCTTTATACAGGACGAAACAGGCATACCTATATTTTTTCATATATACAGAAGGGCCAATATAAAAGCTGTCACTAGCAATCAACTTACAACTGAGAATAAGAGATTCGATACTAGCTTTTTCCGCGAGGATAGAAATATTCTTCCAAATTTGGATATTAGTAAATACTGGTGGCTGAATTAGGAACCGGAATTGCTTCTCTTTTTATTTTACTTGACTTTTTCTTTAATCGTGTTCAATAGAAAAATAAGGTTTTTCAAAAATGTTCTTTACATTAAAATTATTATTAATACAGATGATACTTACTATGTATATAATTTGTACAGAGATCATAATTAGATTTAAAAAATGTATATAATGTATATATCGTTATGCTGTTATGAATTTGTGACGACAAGTTTGGGCACAAACTTATGTCACGCACTGTAGTAGTAATATGAACAGTAAAATAGCAATAACAACACACAGACTCCACGTACATGCAGTAACATGCATTGACCAAACTTGTAAACAAGAAACAACAACAGCAATACGCATGATTAAATGTACTAATAAACATATAGCAACAACTATTAAGGTTGTTTACAAGTTAGACAAAATTAAAGGAATTTAGGTGCCGTTAGTTTACACTAGCAACAAAACATTGCCACTAACATTTGTTGGTAGAATTATTTGTTGACATCAAAGTATAAAAGGGCAGCCAAAATAGGAAGAAGGTCTCATTCTTATAACAGCGATCAAGCCTGTAAGTATCCTCTAAGTAAATAGTGAACCTGGTAGACACTTCGACTGGTGTTTAGCGATCACTAGCCGAAGTTTAGAAACTGTGTCGAGTGTGTTATAGCCCTTTGGATGGTGTTTAGCGATCACCTGACGAAGACTATAACTGAGTAAAAGTAGTAAATAGTGTTCGGGTGGTGTTTACCGATCACCACACGAAGTTAGTGTAAACGAAGTAGATAGAAATATCTTCTCTTGGTGTTTAGCGATCACCTAGAGAAGACATTTGGTGGTGGTAGCAGAACGTATGTATCTCCACTGGTGGTTACCGAGCACCGGTGAACTTCGGATGGTGTTTCTCGATCACCTGACGAAGTTAAAGAGATCCGAAACCAAAGCACACTTGGTGTTTACCGATCACTTTGTGGGTTTTGGTAGGTATAATTAACTTTAAAACCGAACTATTACAAGCAGGTCTAACTACACGACCACAGTAAATCTGCTGTCGGGTAATCTACAAGTGTTTAGCGATCACGAACTAGATTATCGGACTGACGATTTGGTGTGGTGGCACTGGGTGGAATTTCTGGCCGTGTTTAGCGATCACGACCGAAGGGAAACCAAGTGAAGCATAACCAGCGGGGCCGAGGGCGGATCCAAAGAAGACCCGAGCGAACCCGAACGATTTCAAGAGCGGAAAGTCATCATATCTCATCAGCCGAAGACCAGAAGGTAACGGTGAAACGTCTAAACGAAGGCAAGGAGTGTGACGTAGAACGAAGTGGGTGACCCGAAGGCGATCCGAGTCGAGCCGAACAATCCCGAGTGCTAAAATAAGCAGTTGCCGGTACCGGAAGTGATACGGGAGTACGAGAACAACACGGCATAGTATAGAAGCTATAAAGAGACACAGAACGTGGTACCCGAGGACGAGCCGAGCGCAGCCGAACGTTTCCGAGCATATTTACAAGCCGCCTATCGTCAATCAACGCACGGAACAGCCAAGAGAGTGAAGGATCGGAGTGGAGGAGGTGGGACGA
Source organism: Delia radicum (assembly GCA_021234595.1). Taxonomy (NCBI): domain Eukaryota; kingdom Metazoa; phylum Arthropoda; class Insecta; order Diptera; family Anthomyiidae; genus Delia; species Delia radicum. The sequence goes on from CM037852.1 coordinate 163,126,344, forward strand.
GCTCCCAATATCCACGAGAGACGAGCACACGAGAGGATACGAGGACACCCGAAGCATAAACTCTGCTAATATATTGTACTGAAATATTTTAATTAACCAAATAAAGTTAAATATAGGTGTTTTGAATTGAAAATTACTACAGCGGTGTACATTTTATTTCTTGTAGCGAAAACTGGACAGTGGCTGAGTATACCCTAGCAAAAATAAGTCGTTACAAATTATACTAGAGAGCTCTATTATGGGACAGTGTATAGTAATAAGTTATATAAACTATTGTTTTGTTTATTTCTAGTTTAACTATAAAAAAAATTATTGAAATAAACGTTTCAAAAAAAAAAAAAAAAAGGAAAAGTCGTAATGATTATTGTTTTGATATTTGTCAAAATGGCGATAAAATACTATATGTACCTTTTTTGGAAAAAAAAAACTTTCTTTTCGTCTTCCGGAGCATTAACCCACATTCATTGATGTTACGTATTTCCAAAGCGTTGTCGTAAGCAAATTTTTTTTAAAAACGTTCCTTCCTCAGAACGCATATTTTGTACTTCCTGCTTTATATGTTTCGCGCTTCAATAAGCCAAATAAATACACCTGATTAAAAATGTTGTTTATTTCGTCCAAACTCGGTGTCATACATTTATATTAATCGAAATTTTGTATTGTATAACTTAAAAATGCGGCATTCAGAACAGATGGCATATCTTTTACACATATAAATATAAATAGTGTAAACTACAAAGTTTTTTTTTTCTGCTTCGAAATGTCGAATTGTATGACAATACGTAATTTGAACGAAAGTGCAGTGCACAATCGATTGCTCACCGAAGCTCAACCTGAACATGTTCCACAGATTTCAATGTGCGAGAGGCAAAGGTCAGCCAAAAATGGTCCCATTTACTAAGAGCTGTTGAAATCGGGCCAGACGATTGCAGGGGACCTGTACCGAACACAACTGATTCGAAAAACTACAGGAATATCCGAATAATTTACAAATTTGTCAAAAATTCTAGCATTTTAAAGTTATACACAAAATACATTTGGTGTATTAGCAAATAGTTTTATTTGCGAGATGTACGATTCATTTGCTTGTGTTATAAGGGGTAAAATATCGTTTTCTAAGCAGAGTAAATGGCGGTTTCCTTCTCAGTTACATGAAAACAGTTTCTCCAAAAAATTAATGAAGTTGTTTATTTTCACTTGAAAAAAAAAATGTTTCATCTTAAACGAAATTACAGATCTACCTACAAAATACGATGAGCTTTAAAGAAATAAATAAAAAAAATTAATAAAAAAATACATCAATTGTTTGACATGAAATTCTGACTTAAGCTTTTCTCTCATTTCTAAACGATCGCCAAAAAACTAAGGTCTGCTTACTAATCCCAAAATAACTTAAGTTTAGGGCTTAACCATACATTCAGTGAAACAGTTTCATCAGTTGCCATCAATTATTCAGCATTCTCGTATATATGAAGTTTTCATAGATATGATGAAGAGTTTCATAAAAATGTATGCCAAATGTGTCCATAAATATTCATCATTTGATAAAAAAAAAAGTTTCCTAAACCGTGTGACCATATATTTTTTTTGTTTTCCTATCAGTTTAAATTCAAAACTTACTTCTGAAATTTAGAATTCATCAATATAAATTAAGAATTTTGATTTGAAATTAAGAAAATATAATTAAGATTTTCTATTTAATATTGAGAAACCAGCATCAATTGAAAGTCAAAATTTTTAATCAATTAGTTGCATGAAATTTTTTGAATAATTATTTGGAAACGAAAATCCTTAACATCAATTAAAGTTTTTAAATTCCAAATTAAAACTCTTAACTTAGTTTTTTCTTTCAAAATTGTAATAAAAATTAATATCAATATATATTTTCGTAATTGAATTTAAAATTCTAAGTATTAATTGATGTGTTCTGAGTTAAAAATAATGTATTAAAAAATAATTTTCTTCGGTGGCTGTTGTATTTATTGTGTTTGTACGCTACCAAAGAAAATGTTTCATTCCATAAAAATTTGTGAATTTGCTTCATCATATTAATAAATCGTCGTATAACATTTATGAAGCATTTCCTGAAAAGCTATGAAACTTTTTAATATTTATGAAACATTTCATAAATATGACGAAGCCTCTCTTCAATTTCAAGTTTTGGGAAACAGCTTCATCATATTTATTAAGTGTTACATTGTACGAAAAGCAATGAACTTTTTCATCATATTTATGAAGTTTTTCATAAATATGATGAAGATTCTATTTTGAGTATAGGTACAAATTTAAAATTTATATGTAAATATCTGTGGCTAAAATTGAAGTTATTCGCCTTAAATGAAATGTTGATCAGGACGACGCCTGCCGCGTTAGCTAGTTTCATAATAAAACATTAATTAATGTGTATTTGATAACCTTAAATAAAGTGTTAATAAATACAATTTAAATTTAATATATAAAATACGACTTTGACTTTTCGAATTATGTGTGTAACTACTAAATACATATCGATGGACATAAATTGAAATTTCTTAATTGATTTAATTTTAAATAAGTACTACAAACAATTAGTGCTAATAGAAAAACATGCACTTATCTTTATTTGAAGAAAATTGCATCTAAACGGTGTCAACTTATATCCCTATATTGGTATTGACTTGAGCACTTTAACCAGCATAATTATTAGATGCATGTTATATAGATATATGTAAGAGAATGTTCCCTAATGTGACCTGCACCTGGTATTTGTGTTATATAAAAAAAACTAACAAGGAAGCTACATAGTGGTGAATCCCCAGATTTTAATGAAACTTAGTTTTGATGTTGAGAATAAAAAAAATTAAGACACGTATTTTTTTTAGGTGCAAAATCGCACGAAAATTTAAAAAAGTCCTAAAATGGTTGGACATCCACGGACATGTTTGGCATACCAGTGGATGCGTCTTTAAAATACCTTTCATTTGATACCCAATTTGACTGTAGTTTAATTACTAATATTAGAAATATATTAAAAAATATCAAAATATGTAATTTTTGACCCCCCTAAACTTGTGATTGCACATCTAAAGTAAAATACGTTTGTACTCTACAACATATACTAGTTTCATTTAAATTTGAGAATTTACTACTGAGTAGTTTCCTTGTAGATGGAACACAATTTTTAATACAACTCAAAGGGTACACATTAAGGTGCATGTACACTAGGGTGGGTTGAAAAAAAGTTGAGTCAGTCACCCCCTATAATGAAAGATAAGCTAAAGACGATTCTAGAAATATATATTTTTTTTACCACGTCCCTACATACCGCCCTTTTTGTTTTTTTGTGCACTGCGTCGGCATTTGAAGTCCGATCGTAACATAATGCATATCGTTGTTCATGAAGTGACAATAGCTACATTTCTCCCTGTTGGGATTTTTGACTCTGGCGTAAATTTTAGTTTATATTTCCGATATCTGGAAAAATATTTGTCGAACCGATCTGCTTTTGCAATAATTTTGATTTTATAACTAGGTTTTTCAAATCAGCAACTGAGGCAGACAAATTCTCATAAAGTTGATTTTGTATGTTGTATGTAATGTTTCGGTTTGAGTTAAGCCAATCATCGTTTTCTGTTGTAGATTACTGAAGATTTGGGTGATACCAATGAAACAATTATATTGTATATCATGAAAATTATCAAACTTTTTGAAAAGCAACATATAAATTCTAATGTGACAACATCATATTAGAGTTCGGACATTATGAACCTCGACTATGCAGGTTGCATGGGACCTGGCTCAGCACAGATAATAAAAAACACGTTTGGAAGAGGTTATTTAGTTACTGAACAATTTTATTATTTTTTACCCAATAAAATTCTCTCTCTGCGGAAAAATATTTGTCGTACCGATCTGCTTTTGTAATAATTTTGATTTTCCAAATCAGCAACTGAGGCAGACAAATTCTCATAAAGTTGATTTTGTATGTTGTATGTAATGTTTCGGATTGAGTTAAGCCAATCATCGTTTTCTGTTGCGGATAACTGAAGATTTGGGTGATGTCAATGAAACAATTATATTTTATATCATGAAAACTATCAAACTTTTTGAAAAGCAACATATAAACTCTAATGTGACAATATCATATTAGAATTCGGACTTGAGATTGAACACTATTTTAAATAAATATATGAGAACTCATAATACTGCATTTTTTGGGGGTGAATAATTCCAGAAAAATGTATTAATATATTCTGCATTAAATAAGCAAATGAAGACATTTTGAATTAATAAATAAACATTACACAGGTTTCTGTTTAACAAAAAATAAATGATCTTGAACTTGTATAATCTTGCTCACATCATTAACATTTTAAATCTAATCTAAAGTGTTGAATTTTGTAAAAAAATAAATTAAGTGAGGTAATTTTTTGTTATTTCTGTGATATTTCAAATATCAAATCACGTTTCTAGACGAGAAAAAGAAATGTTCATTGAGCTTGTGATTTAACCAAATATCTCCTTACATTCTAAAAACATTTTCCCCTGACGATTTTCTTAGACAAGAATCAAATCTAGATACTGCTTTTCAAAATTTGCTAAATAAGTTTTGGGAATTTAGCACATTTAATTACAAAACATGTTAATCACGATCAAAATAATTTTAAAGTGCTGGTTTATTGATTATTGATGACAGTTGATAGTTTTGACATATTTATGCAAAAACACGAAAAAACTAAAGATCCACTTTAATGAACAAACTACAATATGGAACATTCCCTTGCAATAAAATAAATCACCACCCATTAAGTTGGTGTGATAAATTAATTTAAAACATTCGTACAAGTATGTTTATTTATCTTCATATCATGGATGGTAAACCCATTCGATGCGGTTGTCGGTAATGGTAACGCTATTTACTTTTATTCCGGTAATTTGATTTTTGGGGTAATAATATTTCAGTTTTCTTCGGTAACGTTTTTTTTTTGTGATATCGGTATTTAAGTTATTTCGGCAACGGTATTTAAACGGTCACGACATTTTAGTTATTTCGGTAACGATATTTTAAAGATGTCGCCTTTTCAGTTATTTCGGTAATTCTATTTTAAGGTTTGCGTCATTTAAGCTATTTCGGCATCGCTTTTTAGGGATCCCTTAATATTTTTAACTCCAACAGTTTCGAATTTATATGACTGGCTAGTTTATGATCAAACAATGGGCAAATATACCTTTTTTTATAAAGCGATTATTATTTCTGATGCCGACTTAAATTAATAAAAAAAACAAAGGTATTAAGGGTAAAGTTTTTCACAATATTTAGGTAACGGTATATTAGCGATACCGCTATTTCAGTTATTTCGGTAACAGTATTTTAAGGATATCGGTAATTAAGTTATATTGGTAGCGGTATTTGAAGCATCACGGTATTTTAATTATTTCAGTAACGTTATTTAAGGGAACTATAGTCAGTTGAATGGGTTTTTAAATCTATAACGGTAATTTAGCTATATTGCCTGCCATGCCTAATTTATATTAAAATTATTTGTGGTGTAAATAATTAATATGTATGTATTAAATAAACACATACTTGTACAATTATCACTTATCGATGATTACTCGAACAAAAATATTTGCATATTACACCAACGCCAAAGAGAACAAAAATCATCGAAAATCATTATTAACACAATCCATATAATTAAAAATTACTTATTTGGTATTTAATTAATTTATTTTATAATACTCAATTATGGCTGCACAAATACACACGCAATTAAAATATATTACATACAATTTTACACATATAAATGTATGAACTGCAAAATTATTAAAATGAGCAAAATTTTATAGAAAAATAACTAAATAATTACAAAAACAAAAAAGTATGATGCATAAATATGATAGCATTTCACCGAAAGCGTTTTTTTGTTTTTTTTTTTGGTTTTTTGCAATTTTTAAAGTTTTATCGGTTTTTTCTTTTTTTTTAGATTTTTTAATTCTTGAAATTTTTCTATTATGCTATAAATACATAGACGACTGCAGCTGCACGATTACAGCTTGTCAAAAATAAATACACACGTTTATATGAAAACGATTATTTTGGCACTAACACAGCTACACGGCTACCCGACTACTTTTGCCGCTGTAGTCAACTTATGCTATAAACACATAGACCACAGCAGACTGCAGAGCTACACGACTGCAAATGCCGTTGACTGCAATCGTCGCCGTGTGGTCAGCTACTTATTATTTTGGAAACGACAGCAGCATAGTAAACAGCTGATCACGATTCAATTTAAAAATATCAACAGCTGTTTTTTATACAAATCAGGGATGTTAAAGTTGGTACAATTGTACTTTTTTGGTACATTTTGACCTTCTAAAGTACCGTGGTACTACCGCGACTCATTTGGTACAATTTAAAAATTTTTAATTTTTCCCCTTTTTGAATTTTTAGTATAGCAAACAAATTGTTTTTGTGTCCTTTTTCATTGCATTTATTCGTTTTATGTAATGAGCTCTTAAAATATATGCGACTATATCCGCCAGATTTTACGACTTATCATCATTTTAAGGATTTTGAAGAATAAAGTTGGCAATTTTTTTTTTTTTTAATATCGATTAAAAATTTACGATTTTTTACAAAATTTATCTGGCAGCTCTTACATATATTGACACTTGTTGCAGCCAACTTCACTTTTATTTTGAATTTATTAAAATTCTGAAGAAGTGAAAATTGATATATAGATATGGCATCACTTATAACATATGGGAAAACAGTGGACATTAGAGTGAATTGAGTTTCTAAAAATAGAACTGTTGTGTTGTTGGAGTTGTACTTCTGAGATTATGTATGCAAGAACAAAAACAACGTGTATTGAATAAAACTAGTTTTAATCACAACAAAATTCGACCTAACTATAGCTCAGAGGGCTAAAGCGCTCTGTCTAATGTGTAGTGCGAGTGCGAGTGCATGTGGCATTAGAAATCAGTTTATCTATACCACGGTCAGTGATTGCACAGAAAAAATTTCATATAGACGCAATCGAACAAATAAAAACATAACAAATATTACATTATTCAAAATTCAAAAAAACAGGGTCACTGACGAACGTTCAATACCAGAAAACTGCGCAGTCTGATTCAGAAAAAATTGAATATTTGCAATGTAGTTATGATTTTTAGAAAATACACTCATTCTTCTCTACCACGCCTTTCACAATTAAATTAAATAAAATTGCATATTAATTATAGTATTAACTGCAATTGTCTGAAAAGACGTTAAAATTCAAACTCAAACGAAATTAAATTATTGTTAAAGAAATGAAAGAAAATTCCAAACAATCTTATATATGATTAATTTAGAACGAGCTCTCAACCTCCGTATATTTACAAAAATAAAGCAAATCAAACATATTAGCTAGTTTAATACTAGTATTTCGATCTGGTTAAAGATCTCATCAGAACCCAATGTTTTAGAAAAGTTATAGCCTCCATAATAGGCAGAACTTTAACAAAAAACCGATTAATCATTAATTTTGCTCCATTCTTGTCTTCTTAGTAAAAATATTACTTGAGCCAGAGTAAAAACTAAAATTTTTTTAACTGAAGTCGTTAAAAAATTAAAACGTTTGTAGTTTTTGGTCGGTAGTAGCTAATTTTCAAAATGAACTGAAAGTCAATATGTTTCCAGACATTTCTAGTCGTTGCTGGAATTTTATTCCATTCCACACTGGTCTGCAAATGTGGAAAGAGTTTTGTTCTTTTCAAAATATAATAAAAACTAAGGAAAGAAACAGACTACATTAGCCAAAATTATCAAGTCTCATACAGACTAAGGATTGGTTAAGAGCGACAAATTTATGCTGCTATGATGTAGAAATTCCAAATAGTTATTAACTAAACAAATAATTGCATGATTTGGTCTCATATATTCATAAGACTTTTTTATGCCTTATTTTATTCATACATATAATGTATGTTATTGGAAGGTTTTGTTTTTTTTTTTTTTTTCTGTACAAGAGAATTTTTATGTATTTTTTTTTTTTTTTGTTGTTTTAATAAATTTTAAAAAAAATGGTACCGTCAACGTCCAAAAAGTACAATTTTTTTTGGATGTTGGTACAAAATTGAAAACTCCATTTAACATCCCTGATACAAATGCATTTTTGTTTCAGTAGTGCCAATTACATCTTTTTTTTCTTTATTAAAATAGAACAACATGCTTGGTTGTAGACACGTATATAAAGTTCACTTAAAAATACAATTACTTATTTATAATACATTATTATAACGTGAAAATAAATTTATATAACCCCTCTTGAATATTAATGCAATTATAACATTTGATGTTGCGACGTTTTTTGTGTTTAACAAAATAAAATATTTTTAAGCACTAATTTTGTTTTATTGTCAACACTATTTTTGTTTTGCAGCCAACAAAATAGAAATTAACCTAAGTTGACTACAGCGGCAAAAGTAGTCGGGTAGCCGTGTAGTTGTGTTGGTGCCAAAATAATCGTTTTTATATAAACGTGTGTATTTTATTTTTGACATGCTTTAGTCGTGTAGCTGCAGTCGTCTATGTGTTTATAGCATTATAATAATTTCTATTTTTGTTGGCTACAAAACAAAAATAGTGTTGACAATAAAACAAAATATCTAACAAATAAGTGCTTAAAAATATTTTATATTGTTAAACCCAAAAAACGTCGCAACATTAAATGATATAAATGCATTAATATTCAAGAGGGGATAGATACATTTATTTTTACGTTATACACTGATAGAAATTTGTGCGTAGTATTAATGAATTCCTTCATTAATCCAATGAATTTTTTCATAAAAAAGTCCCCAAAGAAACGTTTCATTGAGTCAATGAAAGGTGTTTTATTAAATCAATTTTAATGAATGGTTTTATTGACCCAATGAAAATTTCATAAAGTATATGACATTTTTTCATTAATCCTAGCCCAATCGTTATGAAAGTTTCATGTGTTTAATGAATACAATTAATAGTTTGTATGAAACATTTTCGTTGATATTTAATAATTTGCGCTTTTTATGATTATTTTAGCATAGCATTAATTTGGTGGCTATTGAGAAGTTATCATTCGTTGATATTATTTATAAGGTCTGGTTCAATTTTAATTTATTTCTGTTTTTATTGTTTTCTTTTTACAAAATTGTTCAATCTTTCTTTACATTTTTTATAATTTGTGTTACCGACATATAAGAAAATATATGTCGGTACAAAATATGTAATTCGATCGACGATTATAGTCCACTTTTTGTAGTTAAATTACGACCATGCTAGCTAAAAATGTTAAATATTGTTAAAACCAATGTTGTTAAAAACCAAAATTTATTATCCTTTAGCATAACGTTTTGAACAAAACTATGTCGATTTTCTTAGAGAATCTGTTCCCTGGAATTTAGTAACCAACTATTGAAATTCGTCAAAAACTGTTAGCTCTAGGCAAATTTAATAAAAAAATTTATTTATAATAAAGTTTCGTTTGATTCTGTTGAAAAAAAATATTTCAGTTTTTTTTTATTTCAAAATGATAGTACAAAAAAAAAATTTTTTTTTTCTTATTACAACTAAAAATTTTTATTGAAAAAAATTTGAAAATTTTTTATTGATTTAATGAATTTTTTTTATGAAGTTATGAAAAAATCATAAAAAATGTTAATGAAAAAAATACCAATATTAATGAATTTTCATTCAGTTAATGAAATTCTACATTAAACCAATGAATCGATTTTAATGAAATCGTTTCATTAATACTATGAAGGAAAATTCTATCAGTGTAATAATGCATTATAAATAAGTAATTGTATTTTTAAGTGAACTTAATATACGTGTCTACAACCATGCATGTTGTTATATATTAATAAAGCAAAAAAAAAGATGTAATTGGTACTATTGAAATAATTCTTTTGTATAAAAAACAGCTGTTTACTATGTTGCTGTCGTTTCCAAAATAATAAGTGGCTGATCACACGGCGAAGATTGCAGTGAACGGCATTTGTAGTCGTGTAGCTTTGTAGCCTGCTGTGGTCTATGTGTTTATAGCATTATTTTGAAAATTGATATTTATGTCTGAGATTTTTTTCTTTTTTTCAATTTTATGCATTTTTTTTTTGTATATAAAAACTAATATGTATGATTACGAATGCAATAACTCTTCTTAATTTTAGTTACAAATGGTGTTGAAAATTTTTGGAATTACTCATGTATTAAATAATTTTGTGTGATTTGTTGTTGTGTATAATTTAATATGCAATTTCATAAGTGGCTAAACAACTTGACATGTATTTTAATTTAGAAAATAAATTATGTTGAGTACATACATACATATATACAAAAGTATTTTATGCAAAGCTATGTGTAAGGTGAACGAGTAGTAGTAGCATTCAAGCATACCCAGTGTAGAAACGGTAATGACATGTTATTACTTTTCGGACTACCAGTAATGACACCAGCTTTCTATCTGCTTTACTTTAACACGAATAATAAAAACTAACTAATAACTAGTTAGTTTTTAAATTATTTTAATAAAAATAAAAAAATGCGTCGTTACCCATTTTTCAAAAATTTTTGAAACCCTATATTTAAACTCAGTACTTTTTCAACTTTAATAAGGAGCAATTCCAAATGAAAACGATCAAAATTGGCAAATTTTTAACTCGTTGCGATCGCTTTAGTAGTTTTTTTTTTAAACAACTTTCAATGAGGTCCCTTATGAAGAATTCTTCAATTTTGTCACATGACAGTGGTGCACACCACCACTAAACCAGTCACTATAAAAAAAAAAAAATATGTAGGTACATTATTTTTTGCTGGGCAATCGATTGAGACTATTTATTTTAAAATCGGAGAGGGGTCGTCCAAAAGGTGATCGCTTTCATATGGAATTGCTCTAAGTGCATATATATCTACTTGTTTTTAATTTTTTGTAAGCTGGAATGCAATGAAAATTTGTGCTAGAAATTCATTTATGTTTTTATCTATCAACTATTAAATGTCGAGATGGTGCCTAGCCAAACCACACATTTCCAAATAATGGGTAAAGTAATGTATAGCCATAGGGCGTCACGCATTATATTACATCTTACTTCACTGATGAATTTTACAGGTGATGAACTGAAAGTTATGTGTGGACTAATTCACTTGTTGGGGGTTAAGTAATTGGTTACTTGGTACGGAAAAATAATGTGTATATAAATAGATTTTCATAAACAAATTTAAAAAAAAAAAATTCTGGTCACGCTAGGATTCGACCCTGGAGTCTGTGGTTTTTAAGGCTAAAAATCTACCAACTCAGCTATCGTCACATAATTATGGGTTGCTTAAAATATAAATGAATTGTATTTCGAGTTTTTGTTTGTGATGTTTAAAATATATAACTTACCCTCATGCTTACAATATGTAAATCACAAAGTAGTATGTCTAAATTTAGATTTTCAAAAATATAGTTTAAATATTACTTTATAATGTTAAATGTATTGATGTAAAAAATTTGTTTTTTCATACAAAAAGTGTTCAAGTTTGATAAAAAGGTTTTCATATATTTACCGCATTAAAAATTTATTTTTGCGTGGATATATTTCTGTGAAATGTGCTCTATGTTAGACAAGATTTTTGTTAACCAATACATTTTAGTAAGCTAAATATTAGCGAAAAACCAAAAAAAAGTCAACATTTAAATTCTACTGCAAGGATACCGATTGTAATTTGTAAAGACAAATTCATATATGATGAGAGTAAGTTTTAAGCAGATTGCAAAACTATAACAATTTGTATTTTTCAATGACATCGTTTTCATGTTATTAGACGAATACCAGAAAAAAACCGATTTTTTTGAATCTTTGAAAATGGCGAATAATTTAAAATCCACTAATCGTTTTTTAATTTCGATTGCAGATTCCTAATTTTCAATAAAATTAAGCTCAGATTTCAGAAACTTGTTCATATAAGACGTAAACAAGTTGGATTTATTTATATCTTTTCAGAAAGTTTTACAATTTTAACAAATATTTGAAATTTTACATATATTTTTTTTAAAACCGCGAATAACTTAAATTCTATTAAATGGTTTTAAATTTTTTATTTCTCATTAATTTTCTGCACATATTTTTGGACTAGATTGGAAAATTTTGTTAAGGTACGTTAAGAAAGAATTAAATTTAAATTCAACCATAAATTTATGAGAATTTGTTCAAGATACAAATAACTAATTGACTCATTCCATATAAAACCATTAAAATATCCAATTTTCGACTTCGGAACCCTTCAATTTTAATCATACATGGAAGGTATATGTCATATAAATATGACATCGCACAAGTTTTGAGTTGTTCGCTCTAACGGTTGTGGAAATATCGAATTTTAAAATATGAAAATAATCGAAAATTTAACAAAAGTAGTCGTACTTAATCATCCGTATCTTTTTAACGTTTAAATCTACGTGATTCATTGATAGCTCATTTTAAAGCCACTGCTTTAAACAAAATAAGCGAAAAAATATTTTTTTGAAGCCAGAATGCATTTTTTTCAAAATCCGCGGTTAAACCCGCTGTATTTGGAAGAAGTGGTTTTTTTAAATTTTCAAAAAATATATGTTAATTATAATGTATTCCACTATGCCGTTGCAAAATTAATATATGGAGCTCTTACGCGATTCACAGCTATGGATGAAAATCTTAAAAAAAAATAGAAGGAAAAAAATGTACATAAAAAAAAATTTATTGAAAATAAATAAAAGTTTTGCAAAAGTAATTGCACATAATTGAACATCACTTTTTAATAATTCAAGCAACAGTAGTCATTGACACCTCATTTTAAATTTACTTGAATCCTTGATTTGAGGATTAACTTGGTACTCGTAGAACTCGTGCATGTTTCTGAGTTATCGGCTGCTTAGTTAAATTTTCTCACATTTCTATTAATATCTATGTATACCGTAAGAGCTCCATATAGAGATTTGGAACCGGTATAGGGAAGTAATTTATACTTAACATATATTTTTTCAAAATTTAAAAAAAAAAAATCAGTTGATTGAAATAACAGCCTTTTGAAATTACAGTCTTTTGAACCGCGGTTTTTAAAAACAATGCATTTTGCCGTGTAGAAGTGAATAATTTGTGTGCTCTAGTACCACATTTTAAGTATACTTAAGAATACTTAGACTACATAGTAAAGACCACTGAAAATATAGTTGAAAACAAATGAAATTTCACTTACAGGAAGGTCGACTTACATTTCAGTTAATTTAACTAACATTGTCATTTTGTTTTTTAATGTTCAAAAAATGAACCACAATTGTATTAAAAATGAACCACATTTGTTATTAAAAAAAAGAACAAACACTTATTTTTTTCAATAGCAAACAACTACTGAATTTAATGTAAAATCATAAAACAGTCATTTGATGGGGTTTGTGTTCTTTAAATGAACTACAAGGTTAGTAAAAAACTTAATTTGTTCTGCAAATGTCTGACATTTACATAAACAACTAAAGAAACTGTATTACAGCACAAACCACTACATATTTTTAAAGCAGAAGTTTTCATCAGCATATTTGTGGATTTGCAATATAGTTATTGAGCAAAAAAGGTGAAAAATGGGGGAAAAATTGTAAAAATAGGCATTCTTGCGATTTTTAAGGCACTGGATGCACTTTTTCTCGGTAGGTTTGTTCCACATTTTTTTTTCTCCTTTTCAATATTCACAACTTTGCTTCAGACATAAAAGAGATATTCCGTACGGTATACCGAGATATAACGGTGTTAAAATATAGAAAAAGTGCTAAAAACCAGGGACCGTAAATAATGATTATTGCTCGTTTTTTTGAATCAAAAAATCAATCACTTAGAAGAGACATAAAAAAAATTTATTGCACCATTACACAGTGGTTCCAAACACAAAAAACATGGTAATAAATATAGATGTTTTAAACTACTGGTCCAATCGGGAAATGGTGTTCCCAAAAATTGAAAAGCGGGAGCTAACCTTTAAGGAAAATGTTTCTGTGGTCACCCTGTTTTAACACAGGGTGTGCTACAGGGTGTCAAAGTTGACCATCTCGAGTATGAAAGAGCTTTAAAGGGGTATAACTTCTATAACCATGCATCGATTTTAGTGTTTTTTTGGACTTTTTTAAATCTAGGTTACGAGACAAAGCAAAAACATGCTTCATGTACCATAGTAACTCTTACAGTTAAAAAAATATTTCACTTTGAATTTCAAAATCTTCATTTTTCGCCTTGACTTTTTTAATAGTTTTGCCAATAGATTATTCATTTTTCAAAGAAAATGCTCAAAATTTTTTCAAGTCATTCTAATGACCTTTCTTAAACTCCTAAAGAAAACTTTTTTGAATTATCTTAAGCCGTTTCGCAGTGATACTATTTTAAACTCAAAAATTAAAAGTGTGTTCTGAAAAATGGGGTTTTTTGGTCAGATAAGGGGTAACTTCACACACCTTTATATATATTTTGCTGATATTTTTTGGATTAGTTTTTTACATAGTTTGATAGAGTAGACTTCAAAAATGCTTAATGGTATAGTTTAAAGCATTTTTGGATATGCACCCTACGTCCAGCATTGGTCGAAAATGATGAATTTTTGAACGGAATTCTATGTTTATGACCGTGATAAAAAAAAGTCACGCCACTTAGACACGATTTGAAATTTTTATACTGTAAAGAGATTTATTCTAATGAGTTTGCCACTTCATTTGCCGCCGCCCGCTCAAAAACGTAGCCTGGAGAGCAAATTTTGTGGAAAAAGTCATTTTTTTCAAAAGCCTTTTTTTGATTTATAAAAAAGCGTACTTATATTATCAATTTCAGCAAGATTTTATTTTATTTTTAATAAAACGTAAATAATTGTCCTACATTCCAAAAATCTTTTCGATATTGCTTATGGTTATTTTTACATAAAACATCAAAGTTCAATGTAGTATATCTAACTATAATTAATTGTACATTTATTGGCTTTTGCTTTCGGTAATGTTAAAAAATTTAAATAATTTCAGAAATTTTTTTACATATTATTAAATTAGACTTAGTTATCAATTCAACGATGCATAAATCGTTTATCTAGTGTAATAAATGAATTCAAACTATTGCGCTTAAATCAGGCATTTCAGGTCAAATTGCAGTATTTAACAAATTTATATATTCAGGTATACAGAGCGTGTTGCATTATATTTCTCTAAAAGGGTTACGGGTTTTTTTATTTTTTTAATACTATTTCAAAAACCTAATAAGATATAAATGCAGGTAGAAAATGCGTTTTATGATGTAACATTTGCATAACATATTGTTTTAATGGGCTAATATAATGCGTTTTTTTTTATTTTACCTATTTCAGTTTTTTGTTTTTACAAATCCAGTACCTGCTCGATTTTTTGTTTATAAAAAAACAAATATTTGTAATATATAAGCGTAGTAATTTTAAAAGGAGGTTATTTGAGTTAAGCAGTCATGGAGGTTACAATAAAATATAGCTCCCTTTGTAAAGTAATTTGGGATACTCTTGCCAATACTGATATACGATCGGAAAAAATAGGAAAACTGATTGATACCATTGTCTACTCGTATGGCTTAAATATAAAGCCAGATGAAATTGAAAATTTTTACAAAATTTATGAAAAAAGGATTAAAGATTCCGATTATTCTATACAAAAATTTATGAAGAAGAGTCAAGATTGGCTTAATAAGGAGATGTCAGTAGTTATTGAACAGAAAAAAAGGGGCCGCCCTAAAAAAGATTATGAAGAGGTCCAGATTAGGACTAAGAAGGTAAAACAGGAAGAAATGATTAACACACACTCCGCTAATGAAATAAAGGATTCTTTTAAAGCAGCTTTGACACGTATACAGCCTAAAGAAACAGGGAAAATTGTCGACGTCCTACCAACTGCGTCTCCTAAGCGTTTGAAGCGCATGATACAAAGTATTCCAACACCAAAATCATCAACTTCCTTTACCAGTGAAGATGCATTAGCTCTTTTTCTAAATTTGGGGTTAACGAGAAATAAATATGGTATTTTAAGAAAAGCTCTCATTGAAAAAGGATATGATATTTTTCCTAGCAGTAAAGCAATAAAAGAAACAAAAGAAAATATTTTAAAACCAATAACATCCCCAGTGCATGCCTCTATTGAAGGCGCAAAAGTTGAACTATCACAGTTAATTGACAATACTGTTTCTAGAATTATGTCCACATTTAGCAGCAAAGATATTGAAAGATGCAAGCAATCTGATGTCGTGTTAATGTTCAAATGGGGCTGTGATGGCACATCTGGGTTTTCCGAATACAAACAACCATCTGGAAGCAGCAAAGAAAAAAGTTTTTCATCAATTTTTATGGCTTCTTTTGTGCCGTTAAGAATGCGGTTGTATAATAAATTACCTTCAACCTCGTCTGCAAATGATATATGGACGAATTTAACCCCTGGATCTAAATTTTTATGTCGTCCAATACGATTTGAATATGTAAAAGAAGACATGATTTCAACACAAAGTTTAGTAGATTCAATAGAAAGGGAAATTTCGAGCTTGTCTCCACTTTACGTGGAAATATCTGGACAAGTTATTAAAGTTTCATTTCAACCACAACTTACAATGATTGATGGAAAAGTTGCAAATGCAATTACAGACACAACATCTACTTGGAAATGTAATATATGTGGAAAATTAAGTTCACAGTTTCATGAAGATAGTGATACAATTTCTATGAACGAAAACGCTCTGAGGTTTGGGATATCGCCACTTCATGCCAGAATAAGATTTATGGAATATTGTTTACACCTCGCATACGATCTCAAATACCGCCTTATTCCAGGAAACCTAAGCCTTTCCGTAAACAAAAACACTGATCTACACAACATGAGAAAAGAAGAGAAGAAAAGAATTCAAGATGAATTTAAATTAAGACTTGGATTAATCATTGATACGCCCCTTCAGGGGTTTGGAAGTTCCAATGACGGAAATACAGCAAGGCGTTTTTTCGAAGATCCAGAAACTACCTCCTCAATTACGGGTCTCGATAAAAACCTACTAAAACGTTTTAAAGTTATATTAGCAGTCATTAACAGTAAAAAACCTATTAATGTGGCTAAATTTAAACTCTTTGCCAATGAAACAAAAGACATTATACTCACCATGTACTCTTGGAGGCCAATGACACCAACAGTACATAAAGTATTAGCTCATGCCAAAGAAATAATAGAAAACAGTATGTTGCCTTTAGGCGAACTGACTGAAGAAGCCCAGGAGGCCAGAAATAGAGACGTCAAACATTTTAGGCTTTTTAACACACGTAAGTGCTCCAGAATAGCTCAAAATTCCGATTTGATGGAATTTTTATTAATATCATCGGATCCAGTACTTTACTCCATAAGAACAAAATGGTTACCAAAAATAAGCATAGACATTGAAAAGGAAGATTCTGAATCTATGCATATAAACGACCTTTTAACTTTTGATACTTCAGACTACTTTGTAGAAAATGTGTAGTCCTTAGGAATATATTCATATTTTTAGCACAATTACTACTGTACCAGTTAAATTTAATAAAACCTTATCTTTAGAACAAAAAAAAACATTATTTTGTCTTTCAAATAAATGAATATATGGTAGTTATTTACCTGTTTTATATGGAAAATTAGAACAATATATTATGCAAATGTTACATCATAAAACGCATTTTCTACCTGCATTTATATCTTATTAGGTTTTTGAAATAGTATTAAAAAAATAAAAAAACCCGTAACCCTTTTAGAGAAATATAATGCAACACGCTCTGTATACCTGAATATATAAATTTGTTAAATACTGCAATTTGACCTGAAATGCCTGATTTAAGCGCAATAGTTTGAATTCATTTATTACACTAGATAAACGATTTATGCATCGTTGAATTGATAACTAAGTCTAATTTAATAATATGTAAAAAAATTTCTGAAATTATTTAAATTTTTTAACATTACCGAAAGCAAAAGCCAATAAATGTACAATTAATTATAGTTAGATATACTACATTGAACTTTGATGTTTTATGTAAAAATAACCATAAGCAATATCGAAAAGATTTTTGGAATGTAGGACAATTATTTACGTTTTATTAAAAATAAAATAAAATCTTGCTGAAATTGATAATATAAGTACGCTTTTTTTATAAATCAAAAAAAGGCTTTTGAAAAAATGACTTTTTCCACAAAATTTGCTCTCCAGGCTACGTTTTTGAGCGGGCGGCGGCAAATGAAGTGGCAAACTCATTAGAATAAATCTCTTTACAGTATAAAAATTTCAAATCGTGTCTAAGTGGCGTGACTTTTTTTTATCACGGTCATAAACATAGAATTCCGTTCAAAAATTCATCATTTTCGACCAATGCTGGACGTAGGGTGCATATCCAAAAATGCTTTAAACTATACCATTAAGCATTTTTGAAGTCTACTCTATCAAACTATGTAAAAAACTAATCCAAAAAATATCAGCAAAATATATATAAAGGTGTGTGAAGTTACCCCTTATCTGACCAAAAAACCCCATTTTTCAGAACACACTTTTAATTTTTGAGTTTAAAATAGTATCACTGCGAAACGGCTTAAGATAATTCAAAAAAGTTTTCTTTAGGAGTTTAAGAAAGGTCATTAGAATGACTTGAAAAAATTTTGAGCATTTTCTTTGAAAAATGAATAATCTATTGGCAAAACTATTAAAAAAGTCAAGGCGAAAAATGAAGATTTTGAAATTCAAAGTGAAATATTTTTTAACTGTAAGAGTTACTATGGTACATGAAGCATGTTTTTGCTTTGTCTCGTAACCTAGATTTAAAAAAGTCCAAAAAACACTAAAATCGATGCATGGTTATAGAAGTTATACCCCTTTAAAGCTCTTTCATACTCGAGATGGTCAACTTTGACACCCTGTAGCACACCCTGTGTTAAAACAGGGTGACCACAGAAACATTTTCCTTAAAGGTTAGCTCCCGCTTTTCAATTTTTGGGAACACCATTTCCCGATTGGACCAGTAGTTTAAAACATCTATATTTATTACCATGTTTTTTGTGTTTGGAACCACTGTGCATTATTATTCTTTTTTTACAATCTTTGCATATCCGTCATGATTTTTAATTTTTTGATTTTTAAAGTTTTCTTCAATGGTAGTGATTATTTTTGAGTAATATTAGTAAATTCAGCCATAATCATTATTTTTGAGCAAAAAAAATAAAACTCAAAAATAATCATTATTTTTGATTTTTATTTTTTTTCGCTCAAAATAAAATTCACTTTCAATTTACGACATTATATGTGTGATGTACTTACATATTTTTATGCATATGTATATATATTTACACCTACAAGAATACCCATAATATAATTTGTACTTAATAATTTTGTTACTAAGCGCTTGTTTTGAATCATTTGTTTTAATTGCATTTGTTTTGATATATATTAATTTTGTTACTAACGGTCGTTTTGAACTTACATACGTATGTATGTACATACGCATGTACATACAAATGCATTAGGGATATAACTTTTTAAATTTTTTTGAAAATATCATAATTGGCATAGCAATTGGCAATATCACGCACCATCAGTAATAGTTATTTTTTTACATAAACACCGATGAATTTAACATTGTGTTATCATTGGAGAGAAGTCCTTCTTTTTTGATCAAAAAGATCTACTTTTGAATTAGTTTTCATAATGTCATAAAATTGGACTTCATAGTATGTTCAGCTAATTGTGTAAATTATCAGTTGTGTAAGATTATCTTAGATATATTTTTAATGTCATTCTCTTGACATTTTCAGAAGTATTTAAAAAAAAACTTCTTATAGTAGAGGGAGATCAGCACTAATTGAAACTTGGTATGCTAAAAAAAAGTCGTTCGGTTTGAAGCACTTCCAATTTTTTTTGCTGGGATTATTAGTATTTATTAATAATTATTTTTTTACCATGAAAGGTATTTGATAACGGAGGAGTCATTACCGCAACCAGTGCTTGATGTTGCAACTCGTTGGAATTCAACATATTATATGTTGAACACACTCAAAAAGTTCGAGGATATTTGTGAAAGGCACCATAAAAATTCTATGAAACTGACTTCAGCTGAGTGGGTGGATTTAAAAAGCCTTATACAAACTTTGGGACCGGCTTCTATAGCAACTGAGAAATTGCAAAGTTGCCAATTATTCATGAGTGATTTTTATAAGCTGTGCTTAGAGCTTAAGCTCACTGTCGCAGCAACAAAAACATCTCTGAGCCACGCCTTGAGACAGTGCATCCAAGAAAGAGAAGACAGCTTGTTGGGGGGCAACGTGGTCATTTGCAACATTTACTTGGATCCACGAATAAGAAGAATATTGCTGCAAAACCCGATAAGCCTTATGCTCGCCAGAGCACAGCTTAAGCAGTTATTACTACAAATAATAAATTTAAAAGAAATCGCAAGTAAATTCATCTTAGAACTGAGGCAAACACAGAAAGGCTATTCTGAAATTGACGACTATTGTCCAAAGCCAGTTTGTCTAAACAAAAATATTATGAAGTACTGGGAGGAAAAAAAATTTCAATACCCCTATCTGTACCAGCTGGCCAAAGTGGTGCACTCTGTTCCTGCCACACAAGTGAGTGTTGAAAGATCCTTTTCTGCATTAAAAACAATGCTAACGGATCAAAGATGCAACCTATCAGGCGAGTCGTTGGCGAAATTACTTTTTGTAAAATTAAATAATAAATAATTAAAAACAAATAAAATTGATTAAAAAAAACCTATGAAATAATTTTTAATAATTTTTTTTCGCCTTGGTTGGTTTATTGGTTTTATGAGGACATGCAACTATGTTGGTAAAAAACCTCACAAAAAGTCATAAATTGAAAGTGAGTTTTATTTTGAGCGAAAAAAGTAAAAATCATAAATAATGATTATTTTTGAGTTTTATTTTTTTTTGCTCAAAAATAATGATTATGGCTGAATTTTATTAATATTACTGAAAAATAATCATTGCCATTGAAGAAAACCCTTAAAACTCATAACATAATCATCATTGTGTAATTTTTATTATAAAACTCATAATGATTACGGTCCCTGCTAAAAACCCACATTCGTATGGCCATTAAATTGACAAATCGAATGATGCAGAAGTTCTTATTTTTGCGGTTACTTTCACGTGCAATTATCAGAATTGAGTCCCAAAATCATGTGTTGAAAAATGTTGCATTGTGTACTGCAAATTTTGAAATTCCCCAACAATTGTAATTTGTAAATTTTTTATTTTTTTTATTTCAACTTTAAACCGCTATAACTTTTGCGGTCAGCTTTGAAATTGATGCACGGGAAAGGATTTAAGTTTATTTTTTTTTTAAATGTTATGTTTTCTTTGATCTTCTTTTCTTTTGATCTTCTTATTTAAAACGATCTTAAGATAATTTATTTATTAATTACAATTATTTATTTCCAATATTTCGTCTCCACATTGGGTAACTTCTTCAGGGAACAATTATTACAATTATTATTGTACGAAATATTGGAAATAAATAATTATAATTAATAAATAAATGGTCTTAAGCTCGTTTAAAATAAGAAGGATTTAAGTTTATCATATCTAGTATTTAAAATCCACTAAGCGGTATTGATGTGCTATTAAAAACATTATATTTTTTTGTAATCCCAAAAATTAAAAAAAAAAAATAACAATGTACATAACTATAGATGTTTCTTCTCAAATTAAATATTTTTTTAAATATATTGTCATTAAAGTTTTTTTGTTTAATTTTAACAAATTATTTAGATTAATTCATATAAATATGTGTGCAAGGATATAACTCATTCATCCATTTGTTCGTGTCTTCATATGCACATGAATGTAATAAATTATTGATGTATTATTTAGTAACTATATTTTTGGTGCTTAATTTTTTTATGTTTCATCTTTGCTCGCTCTGTTGTTTCACTTAATTTTATGTCTTGTAAGTTTATGTTCGTATAGATACGTGACTGTTGAAAAATCCAGCTTAAATAAGATTGATGGAGAGCTTATTTTTGTTTTTCAAGTACATATTCATATGGATGTACATTAGGGTGTCCCGAAAGAAAGTGTCCTTAAAAATTAATTCAAGTAATAGCAGTAAGACGATGCATCTTAATGATTTATTAGGGGAAAATAACAAAATATTTTTGGAAAATATCCACCTGCAAATAAATTTGGATAGCATGATGAGCCACTGTTTTGCAAACATTTTAAGATATAATCGCTAGTATCTTCACCGTTTTCTTGTCTACTTATTTCAATTGGAAACAGAAAGAATTTTATTGAACATAAAATAATGAAAATTTTCAGAAAATCAATAAAATGTTTCTGCACAAAATAAACGAACATTTTCCTAATATTAATGAAAGGCTTCTTCATTGAGTATAAGAAAGTTGTCATAAAAAAATAATATTTTTCATACAATTTTATTATAACTTGAATTAACTAAACGAAAGGCTTCAATGGAAGTATTCCAGTGTAATTTAATTTCTTTAATGCAAAACTTTTAAAATATTGTGTAGATAATTCCCTAAATGTCTTCAGCTCATTTATATTTATCATATGCGAGTTGTTAATTAATGTTGTTCCCTATCGGGACACTCTTATGTAGGTATATCTGAAAATACATTTATTTAATGTACCAGTATGTTTTTTTTTGTGTTTCTTAATGTTAAGGGTATATAATGATTATGTACACGTGATACAATTTGGTATTAATTGTTGGTAAAAAATCGTGACCATTTTAACATCATTAACTTTATAAAAGAAAACCTTAACAAAATACTTCTTACATTTGTTATTTTATTTAATTAAACCAACATAGGAATTATAAATTTTGGAAAAGCTACACGTTGGTCTTTTTACAAATGAAAGATTTTTACGTATTTAACATGTTGATATGTATATTGACCGCTATTGTAGGAGAACGAAGAAGTCTTTAATGGATTCCATTACTTTGAAAGAAGTGAATGTCTAGTAAAAATTGGAAAGAACATATCTCCGAATTAATATTAGTTTTTCGTATAACGATAGTTAACAAATTTTTAAAAAATGTATGAAACAAACATGCGACTATTTATTAAATATTTTTTTTTTTTTTTGTTTTTCAAGCTATTGTAATTTGGTCAGATAAACTGAAAACAAATATCAGAAGCGCTTAAAGTACAACATATCTTAAAGTACAACATATCTTTTTTTTTCGCCAAAAAATTAAAAATAAAAATTTCGAAAAAAAATATGTACGACCTACTTCAAAAATTTTTGAGACCTGTTGAAGCTGACTTCAGATGCATCTTATTTCTCAAGCAGAGGAACGATGGACACGGCTAGGTTGACTATACTTAAAAGCTATGACGTGCAAAGTTTCATGTTGAATCGTCTTTACCAAAAGAATTGATGCCCATTTAATTGTTGGAAAATTAAAAAATTTTATTCACTGAAAATGAAAATTATTCAAGTTCGAGGCCATACTCTATATTTCTTTATTAGGATATTGTCCTAACAAATAATCTATAGAGTTTTTTGTTTTCAAATTTATTATTTGAACTTTTCAGGAATGTGTTGACAGATCTATTTCAGGAATTTTCTAGGTTCCCATCTTCAGAACACGTTTTGAAAGCGGTAACAATCCCATGCCAAACATCAAACATTCATATAAACTAGTTTACTCACTACATGAGAACTAATATATGAGCTTAAAGTTAAAGATTATAACCATTGATCAAAAAATAAATTGAAAACTTGTTTGTTATGTGTAAGGTCCACCTCTGGTGGATATTCAGTACATAGAGTATGGCCTCGAACTTGAATAATTTTCATTTTCATTGCACAATTAAAGGTCGAAAAAAACATAATTTTTATTTTTAATAAAAATTATATCAAACTTGTAATTATTTTTTTATTTTGGCTTAAAGTTTTTTTTTTTTTTTGGCTTAAAGTTTTAAACTTTGTAGATATATGGAAAAGTTATTTCCATATCGCTGCTTGATAAAAATTTGTATCGCGGTTTACAAGTGAAAACAAATGTTTCCGATTTTTAAAAGTTGGCAGTTTTTTTCATATGATTAATGGAATTGAGGTTTGAGAACACTAATGGACCAATTAATTGATAATTTCATTAAAATTTCATTGATATCAATTTTAATGAAACTATTTTAATGAAACTATTTTCATTAGCATTTTTTATTTACTGACAATGAATTTCATTGATTTCATTTCCTTAATTAATGGCAATAATTTTAAAATTCATTACCATTAGTAAGGCGTCAATTAACGGAAACAAATTACAATTGACAGATAAGATTTTCGAAAAACTAATGGTGAATATCGATGAAATCAGGGCTTCATAGGAGCATTAAGTAACCCACATAATACAAATAGGGTATGTCTAGTAAAGATCCCAAAAGATTAATTTTTTATAAAACAGCTACCGGGTGTCCAATAATAGAATGAAACATTGATCCAAAATGGAACAATATGGAATAAAACTGGGAGCGAGTGGAACCGCAACACTTAATACATTTGTATATTCGGAACTTGTTACTAAGGTTAAGTTTTGCAAACATTGTGTTCGTTGCGCGATATCTTGCTTAGTTTTCGAGATACAAGCCAATTTGTGAAAAGACCAGTATCTCTAAAACTAAGTGAGATAGGGCAAAACGGCAAAACGCCTTATGCAAATATGTAAGGTATGGGAAAGATCCAGCGTGATTAACTTTTTCTGAAACAGCCATATATTGTCCTAATTATTTGTTTACCCAAATAAGTACGTGACATATCAATTACATCATTCCGCTAATAAAATGGAACATTTAAATTATCGGAACGTGTTATGTAGGTTAAGTATTGCAAAAATATAGTCCGCTTTGCGATATTTCGCTTAGTTTTTGAAAGATATTTTATAAAATGGAAATTTTTTATAATGGCCAGTATATCCGAAACTAAGCGAGATAGGGCAAAACGGACAAAAATTTTGCTACATAGTAGTATTAAAACACCCTTATAATAGGTCTGGCTAGGTCTGGGAGAGATCGAGAGAGATAAATTTTTATAAATTTTTATTTATTTTTAGTACTTATTTCCGTGACAATACTAATTAATACATACCACTCTCGGCTTCTCTGAGAAAAGTTTTTCTGTGTAAAAGTAATCTATAAATAATAAGTGGCTTTGCCGAGCAAAGTTTTTCTGCGTAGGCGGCCTTCGGCCGGGCTTAGGGGTTTTCTCATCCAGCATGTCCCACTTTATATCTCCCTCTGGGGAGAGGTCGCGGAAACTCTTGTCTATGACAAGGGGCGAACTAAGGACCGTGACGGGTTATCTCACGGGACACTGTGGCCTTAGATATCTATCGTACAAGATGGGATGATCCTCTACGGATTCGTGCAGATTTTGGTACGATTTAACGATTAATGAATCTTGTAGCTTAGACCGTTAAAAAGATATGTACAATTATGTGCAACAATTTTTGCAAAACTTTTATTTTTTTTTTTTTAATAAATTAGGTAAATCCTTTCTACACTATATTTAGTATAATTTTGTCAGATGTTTATCCATATCTTTGGGTCCTGTAAGAGCTCCACATATTATTTTGGCAAAGACATAGTGTAACAAATTAACATATATTTTATTGAAAATTAAAAAAAAAACAGTTTTTTGAAATATCCATTGTATTTAAACTGCGGATTTTTAAAAAATTAATTTAATTAAAGCATTTTATTATTACTGTATTTAAAGCACGACAACAGTTGCTTTAAAGTAAAGTACAAGTGAATCGCTTAGCTTTAATCGTTAAAAAGATATGGACGATTAAGTAAGACTACTTTTGTTAAATTTATAATTTTTTCATATTTTAAAACACGATATTTCCACAATCGTTTAAGCTGACAACCCAAAACTTCTGCGATTATATATTTATCTTCCATACCAAGCTTGGTTAAAATTCAAGGGGGTATATGGCGGAAACTGTATATTTTTGATGATTTTATATGGAATGAGTCAAATTTAGAATTTGTATAATATTAGCAAGCTTGGAGGCAACCCCAGCTCCGGAAGTTTCTGATTTGAAAGATTAAGTTTTTGGAAGAAAAACATTTTATTTTTTAATATATTATTATAAACGATACATCATGACAATGGCATGTCAGTGATCTTGAAGACATCTTGACAACATTTCCTACTGGGAGTGGTAGTAATTTTGGCGGACTCCTTTTCATGCAATTTTTATTAAAACAAAATATTGTGACACATATTTTCATTTGTAACTAATTTTATATACAACACAGGACTTTTATTTTTATCAGATTATATATGCAAAATATATAACCGATCAGATCATAATTAGCTTTAATATGAACAAAAATGAGTAATAGAGATTTTTTGTTGGCATCCAAATTCTTGGGAGCAGACCATTTCAAAAAAAAAATTACAATATTGGGAACTTTTTTTCATCCTTCATCAACAATTTAAAAAGGATATTAATAGCTATTGAGTGCTCCGAGCTCAGGCCAATTAATCAATTTCTTTTTTTAGAAATTGAAGACTTGTTTGTAAAAATGTTTAATTTTTACCATGCTTTTTGTTCAAAGTACATGTGTAAACAAATTTATATTGCGATTACGCAATATTACATATAATCTGACGATTTTTTAAAAGATAACTTGATCCAAAAAATTTTTACTTTGAACATAAAAAAATTTATAACTTTTTTATATTTCACATTAAATTTTCAATCTCATTCCTTAATAATGAAAATAAATAAATCACAAGACTCCTAAAAAGTTTTTAATTTTTATTAAATTTTAAATCATGACAGTAAAAATAAAATTTAGTTAGACATTTTAAGTACATAAATTATTTTTGTTTTTTGTCAGCCTTCGACTGTAAAAGCATTGATTTTTCATTTTGTTGTCTTAAAATTCTTGTTTTCTTGTTTTGTTTTTCCTTTTAAACAAAAATACCCTAAAAAAAACTTTGAACACAAACATACTCAGGTGTTTCTTAAAAGTTCAAAATAAAACTTTTTTATATTTTTTAAGGTTTCCACTTGTTTTATTATTTTTCTTTTGTTTCCACTACACATTCTCATGTGTGTATATTAGGACGTTTCAGAATTTCCACTTTTTTGGATTTTTGTAGGTCTTAAAGCGGAATACGATATATTATGGCCCAAACGAGAAACTTTCTATTTTTTTTTTGAAGGTGTGTACGGGGTCGCTAAAATGGTTTATGTGCAAAAAAAGAGGTTATGAAAGAAACATTTTTTTCTCTTGTGCTTTGCTTTCACAAATCCAGATAAATGTCTACTCAAGAGTTCTAGCCTATTAATATAAATTAAGAGATATAGTGTTTTCCAATAGGTACTTGACAACTTTGAATTTAATTTGTGAACGCACTATTTCACTGATCTTCTAACTGTAACTTTCCTTTGTTTCAGTAAACTCAACATTTTCATCATGGTAAAGGACACAAACAAACAACGTATGCAAATTATAAAAATGTATTCGGAATCGGTGACCGCAACTTTAAGAGCGTTAACTCCAATTGTCGATCGTTATTCTCGCCTTATTAGACAAGCAATAACAAATTTAGTGCAAAAATTTGAGTCTACATATTCATTGTATGATGCTGCCGTGCCATTGAGACAACGGGTTGGTCGAAGTGCCGAAAATATCGCTACTGTTCAGGCGTCCGTGTCAAACGATCCAAATCAGTCGATTCCGCGGCGTTCTCAAGAACTGGGCATCGCCAAGACCACTTTATAGCGAATTTTGCGTAAGATCTTGTTTTACACCCATACAAGATCAAGCTGACTCAAGAATTGAAGCCGATGATCGATAGAAATATCTCAAATGGTTTGTAAAATATAAAAATTAAAATAAGAAATATAAAATTTTCAAAATTCAAACTTCAAACTTCAGAAATTGCCATCGTATTGGCGTGTTGGATAGCTCTTTAAATTCCCTTTAACTATATATTAAATTTGTTTTTGTAAAATTTCCATACTTGTTAGCTAAATCTAATGCGAATTGGAAGAAAATAAATAATTTTGTTTTAATTTTTTTTTTTTTGTTTTGTTTTAGTATTTTTCGAAAAGTGTAAAGAGATTGGTATCAATTGAAAGGTATTCTAAGGACATATCCAAAAAATTATGTCACTCCAAAATCATGGCAATTTTTGACCTTATTTTTTTGAAGATAGAATTTTAAAAAAGTTAAATTTGTTTTTTTTTAAGGTCATCAGACCGACCCTTTAATTTAAAATTTGTATCCCGAATATTTTTTTTTTTTTGATGATAATTAGAACTCTTGAGTAGTGATTTATAAATATCGTTGTGTGAAAGAAAGTACGAGAGGAAGAAATTAAAAATATATTTGGTTTATATGTTCTTTTGTTACACCCTTCAAGAAATTTAAAAAATTCTCAAAAACCTTTGGGGCCATAAGTATGCATATTCCGCTTCAAAAGTTCCTAATTCCAAAAAATTTTAAATGCTGAAGCGCCCTAGTGTACATTTCTATTATTCTTTGAGTTTAATGTAATTTTTTACACAAACATATTGTGTGCCTTTTTCCTTGGAAGGTAAAATAATATTATTGCTGTATATGGGTGCATTTGTTATAGACATGAATATGTGATTGAACAAAATTTAACTTTTGACATTTGTTTTGTGAAAGATTTATGGGTAAAAGCAAAGACTTTGAGAAACATTAAGTATCTAACAGTTGATTTTAAGAATATTTTTAAAATTTTTTAAATTTATCAGAATATTTTTATTAAAAATATGATTATAATGTAATTTTATTTAAAAACTGGTAATTAAACAAAATATATCTTACTTAATATATTTAGTGAAACCACATTGCGTATACTTTATATATTTTATATGTATTAATGTATTAAAATAATATCGATCAAAATTGCAAAACTAATTCATACAATTATGGATTAAATATAAAAGTTGATGATAAAGTAAAAATTGAGAGTTTTTACAAAAATTACAAACTAAGATTGCAAAAGTGTCATTCATCAAAGACTAGATTTATTGAAAAAATGAAGACTGGATGAAAAATTAGCTCACGATAAATATTGATGGAAAGAAACCGGGACGACCAAAAAAGGACTACGATAATGTTCAACCAAGTACAAAAAAAGTGAAACAAGAATAAGTTGTAAAATGTATATTCTTTAAACAAAATAAAGGACTCTTCAATTAAGCTTAAAAAGTACGCAACCAAAAGAAACAGGAAAAATTGTAGATGCATTACCTACTGCTTCTCCAAAACTTTTGATGAGAATGTTAGAAAGTATTCCAACTCCAAAATCATCACAATCGTTTACAGCTGAAGAAACACTAGCCCTAATTCTGAATTTGGAAATATCAAGAAAAGGACGACCCCGAAGCCATGGATATTAATTATTTATTATCATTTGATATATCAGATTGTTTTGTAGAAAATTAATAGTTTGTACCTATAGATTTAAATTGAATTTATTAAAAAATCATATACATCATATTATAATTAAGGTATTGTTTAACAAATAACAAATATAAGGTGGCGCAAAAATAACCTTCCGATGTTTTTTTTTTATTATGTATTTATTATGTATAGCATTTTCTGATAGGAGGATTACTTTTGCGCCACCTTATAATATAAAAAAAAAAACCAAATATGTCTTATTAGGGTTGTCTTTCGTTGTATGGGCGAAAAATAAAAACGAGATTTTGTATACGCCCCTCTTAAAATATTTTTTTGGGTACAAAAATTCACCATGCAAAAAATTAGAGTTCTAGCATAACGGGAACATGTCCCGCATCGCCCTTGAAAGTCGGGCCCCTTGGAAAAATGGGCATATTTTAAAAAAAAAATTACAAATTTTTTTTCTTCAAAATTTAAAAAATATAAAATAATTTTTGTGTTGGGTTCAATAACAACTACTCAGATAAAAAATATTACTTTCCCAGAAAATCGCTAACTTACAATAACTTTGTGTCAAAAAAATTAATAAATATTTTGGGGGTACCTCAAAGTGACTTTTTTGCATTTTTGAAAATTTTGTTCAACAAAAATCAAAAACCTAGTATTTGCTGTCAAGTATTTCATTAAGCACATTTCAAGTATTAAACAAGCCAGGTATTACGGATATCCGTTGCCAAATTTTTTTTTAGGGCAATTTGATTCTCGGGGATTTCAAGGTTTTTTTTATTTTTATACATTTTTACTTTAAAACAAGGTTTTAATAATATTTCATCAATATTTTTGTATATGCCTTTTTATATGATTGTAATAACTTTATTTTAAAATACTATATTTTTTGTTGATAGTTAACCCATGTTAACCTGGGGTCAAATATGACCCACGTAAGAATAATGTAGCTTTGTGGCAAAATTTATAAATAAAATAAAGAAAGGAATAATTCAATTTATATTTATTAAAAAAAATTTCGTTAACCGTTTCTAGTCTTCGAGTAGGTCAATTAAGTAAAAATTAGAACTTAAGACTTTTCCATAATAATAATTTTGAGGGAAAAAAATTTACGCTATTAAATTAAAAATACGTTTTTCGAAAATACTCCTGAATATGTACAAAAAAATCAATTTCAATATGAATACAAGTATCTGAATTTATACTTAATAATTAATTTTAATTAATTTTAAAATGTAAATAAATTACAATTAGAAACATAAACAAAAATTTATTTTGTCATCGTTGTGATTTTTGTCTCTTTAAAATACAGGGGTCAATTGTGACCCAATGAAAACACAGGTTAACTATGAACACGAAAAGTTATACTTTATAATAAAGTTATTACAATTATAAAAAATAGCATACACAATAACATTGATGAAATATTACAAAAATCTTATTAAAAAAAAAAGTCTATACAAATTTGAAAAAACGTTGAAATCCGCTAGAATCAAAATGCTCTAACAAAAATTTTTGCCAACGGATATCCGTAATACTTGGCTTATTTAATACTTGAGATGTGTTTAATAAAATACTTGACAGCAAACACCAGGTTTTTGATTTTTGTTGAATAAAATTTTCAAAAATGCAAAAAAGTCACTTTGTGGTACCCCCAAAATATTTATTAATTTTTTTGACACAAAGTTAGGGTAAGTTAGCGATTTTCTGGGAAAGTAATATTTTTTATCTGAGTAGTTATGATTAAACCCAACACAAAAACTATTTTACATTTTTTTAATTTTGAAGAAAAAAAATTTGAATTTTTTTTTAAATTATGACCATTTTTCCAAGGGGCCCGATTTTCAAGGGCGATGCGGGACATCTTCCCGTTATGCTAGAACTCTAGTATTTTGAATGGTGAATTTTTGTACCCAAACAAATATTGTAAAAGGGGGGCAGCCCCAAAAATCGCAAGTTGAAAAATAAGGACACCCTAATGTCTTATATTAATTACTCATATACTACCATGAAAAGAAAGAAGAAAAGAAGATTGTGGTTGTTAAATTTAATTCGAAGCAGTCTAAGGAAAAGCTTATGTCAGTTAAACCCAAGTTGAGGATGGAGGAATCTTCAGTATTTATCAATGATTTTTTGAGTAAAGAATCACTCAGTTTGTTAAATTATGCCAGAACTCTTAAAACTGTTGGTTATCGTGCTGTTTATGCTGCTGGTGGAAGAATATTTTGTAAAAGAAGCGAATTGTCGAAACCAAAAATTGTTAGAAACGAGGAGGATGTTGACAACCTTTTGTTAGAAGCTACTACTAATAAGCCAAGAAGTCGCAGATCTCAAAACACAGTTGTTGAAGTTGATGATGATGTATATGTCTCACCATAAAAAGTATTTATTAATTTGTGTTAGTACTTAGTATATTACTTTTTTTATAATTTTTTTTTATATGATTGAAAATCAATATTTTTTTAATTTAGCACCATTTGAAAACTATTTTAATAGCATTTCTTGTTCTTTTTTTAATGTAATTTCTATTAACATACGAAGCATTTCGTCGATTGAGAAGTTCAATAAATTTAAAAATTTAATTGTAAAATTACCACGGCTACCCAGTCTTATCGCTGTCCAAGAAACTTGGTTTGATAAAAACTTGGTTCAATTATACAATATTGCTGGCTATAATGCTATACATTGCTGCAGGCCTGACGGTTATGGAGGTACATCAGTCTTTGTCCACAATACTTTAAAATATAAAATTGAGTTTTGTGAAGCTAAAAATTTCGTTGATGGTATTGTTCTATCGTTAAATGATATAAAGTGTAGCGGAAAAGCTATGAAATTTGTGACTTTTTATAGATCACCAAAATGTGACTCAAATAGTTTTTTGTTGTTTTTGGAGAACATGTTTTGTTGCTATGGCCGTGATCCATGTATTTTTGTTGGGGACTCCAATATTGATGTTTTGAACATTAATAATTCTGAGGAGCTGCAGGATTTGCTTAGAAATTTTGATTTTATGAACTGTCACAATATGATAACACGGCCTAGAAGTGGTACATCTATTGATCATGTTTATAGCAACGTTTATAAAAAAATGTATATAGAATCTGTTGAATGTAAATTATCAGATCATAACATTGTATCTTGTCGAATTGAAATAGAAACATACAATAAACAATTTGGGGAAGAATCTCGACAATACTGTGATTACGATGGCGCTAAAAATTTGATTCAAACTGAATTATCTTTGATACCTGAATCGGGTGATCCATCTACTGATACATCTACCTTAATAATGTTTCTGAGTGATGCCGTTAAAAAGTCTACAACTGTAAAAAATGTAAAAAAGATTTATAAACACGAAATTACTCCTTGGATTAATGGAAATTTACAAAAACTAATTTTGTATAAAAAAAAGTTGTTGAGATTGCGGAGGAAGAAGCCGAATAATGCAAATATTACAGAAAAATTAAAAAGAATCAGTGGCGTAATTAAAAAAGCGTGTAGTGAATGTTTGAATAATTTTTACAAAAGTAATTTAGAGAATATAAAGGAAGATCCACGGAAAAGTTGGAAATTTATAAATGAAAGTCTCGGTAGAACTTCGAAACGGTGTGTTCAAATTAAAGATGCAAGCGGTAATGAAATTTGTGATGATTTAAAACGAGCTGAATTTTTGAATAACTATTTCATTCAATCAATTACAAGTTTAAGAGCAAAAATCCAATATTCACAAGCAGATTCTTTCAATTCGTTAAGAACATTATGTCGAGTTATGACAAGATTTAATTTCCAATACACAACACAGGATGAGATTAGGAACATTATATTAAATTTAACACCAAATAAAAGTTTTGGTCACGACAATGTTTCACCGAAGGTACTAATTAAGTGCGTGAATGAATTAACACCAGTTCTTGTGAAAATTTTTAATAATGTGGTAAATAGAAGTACGTACCCGAATATTCTAAAAATTCATAAAGTAACTCCGATTCCTAAAGATCAAAACGCAACAAAAGCTGATATGTATAGGCCTGTAGCTGTATTGTCAGTAATTGACGTTGTTTTTGAAAAAATTTTATATAATCAAATTGAATCGTATATGTATGGTAATAAATTACTAAGTGATTTTCAATATGGATTCAGAAAGGGGTGTGGAACTGAGGAAGCAGTTGTAAACGTCATACATTTTATTTGTAAAAGTTTAGATGAAGGCCAAAATGGTGTAGCTGGAATTTTTTACGATTTCAGTAAAGCTTTTGACCTCGTGGATCATGATATTTTACTGCAAAAGCTAAAATTCTATGGTTTCTATGGAAGAGATCTTCTTTTATTGAAAAGCTATTTAACTAACCGGAAACAATTTGTTCATATTGGGTGTTCCGAAAGCTCTTCACGGCCTGTTTTGCATGGAGTGCCTCAAGGAAGTGTGCTTGGACCGTTATTATTTACCATTTTTATTAATGACTTACATAATCTTGGTCTCACTGGAAAAATATTTATGTATGCTGATGACATTTGTTTGTTTTATCCATACAAATACGAAACGGTGGTCAAGGCTTACATGGAACGTGATGCAGCCTTAATTTGTGAGTTTGCTCGAATAAATAAGCTCGTTTTGAATGCCAATAAGACGAAGATGCTGAGATTTAAGCCTGGCTGGCATAGTAATCATTTTTCTGTCAACGTGAATGGTAGTGAGATTAGCGAGGTCGATTCCATAAAATACTTAGGTATACACATTAGAAGCAATCTTGTTTGGGATCAACATTTGCAGTATCTACGGACAAAAACATCCCAAGCTGTCGGCATTTTATACAAATTTAAGAACAAATTTAGTAAGGATACTAAACTTTTAATTTATAACGCCCTTGTTCAAAGTCATTTAAATTATCTAGCCATTTCATATGGTTATAAGAAAAGTAATGCCTTAAAGTCCCTTCAACGAATGCAAAATAAAGCTCTGAAGGTGGTGTTCAATCTTCCAATAACATACCCAACAATTTCTTTATACACTAATAAATGCCAGTCAATTTTACCCATACATGGTCTTTACAAAATGCAACTTTTATTATACGTCTTTAAGTGTTTGAACAATATTGGTCATCATACAATAAAGTTTACAAGAAATTATCATATAATAAATACGAGAAGCAATGGAAACTTAAGAGTAGCCAGGTGTAGGTTGGAAACAACTAAACAGCGAGCAGATTTTATAGGTAGCCGTGAGTTTAATATCTTGCCTCAAAATTTAAAAAACGAAATTAGAATTTCTATCTTTAAAAAATTACTAAAAGAACACATTTTGCAACATTTAAATGAACTTTTAATATAATATATTTTTTTTTTCTTTATTAATTATTATTTTCTTCACAAATGAATTTATTTCAACAAATGTAAATTTTTAGTATTATTAATTCTTGCCAACTCGCCTCAATAATGCCTATAAGGCGCTGAGGCAAAATAATTGTAATGAATTAAATTGTAAATAAAATTTATTTAAAAAACTTAAAAAAAAAAAAAAAAAAAAAAATTTTCATACAAAGGAATTTTCATATATTTAAATAAAATTTTTAGTCGAGTTGATACATTTTAAAAAAGTTTTCAGACGTTTGTAAACGTATTCACCAGACACGTTATACATCGTTGAACAGGTGGAAACCTCTACTTTACAAAAAAAATAATTTATTGTAAATTTTAAAAAATTTCTAGAACAAATAAGTAAAAAAACAAAAATATATATATAATATAGTATTTTGTAGTATAACAACTTAACTTTGATAAATAATATCTTAATAGGTGTTTATGCTATGTAGACAATTTAAATATGAATTAAAGATTATATTGTGGTTAATTAATAAAAATAAATGAAAGTAAAAAAATTGGATCTAAATATAATTTTTTTATAAGCGAAAAAATCTAATTTAAAAATTTGACTTTTTTTACAAAAACTCCTCCCAGGACCCCACTTTTCATTTCCCGGCGGCAAACTTGACAAAGAATAATTAATGTTTTATTAGTCTATAATATTACGTTTTAAAAAGTTAAGAAATGGGCGTGCCATTTTTTGCGCACGTATGTAAACTTGAAATTTTGCTTGAAAATCGGTCATTTTCGATCAATGCTGGGTGTAGGGTGCATGTCCAAAATTAATAATACTTTCATTTAAAACTATTCTCCAAGCCTGTTCTTTTCGAATATTTAAAAAAATATTTACTTTTCTTCTATTAGATTATAAAAAAAACGTATGAGTGAAGCTACTTTTTCTCAAAAATTTTACAATTTTTTTGACCCATTTCAAAAAATTGACTTTGCAGATTTTTCTTTACTCAACGGTTACAGATAATTAAATGAAACTTTAAGCACAACATTAATGATAAAAGTGTCAATACACAAAATTTTTTTAATGTCTTACCACTTATTATAAAGGAGTTATTAACTTAAAATCTAAACAAAACTTGTCAAAAAATTTAAATTTTTATGTTCAACATCACACTACTTTAAAAAAGAGGTAACATATTACCGTAAGCATGTTTTTTATTAATCTCATCAAGCGGATTCAAAAAATCCGCATTTTAAAAGTTTTTTGTACTCGAGGTGGTCTACCTTTGGCACCTTAGTGCTCACCCTGTGTTAACACAGGGTGACTTCAAAATTAATTTTCTGAAAGCTATACTCCTCCTTAACGATTACATATACATTTTAATCGGTCCAGTAGTTAAGAAGTTCTATATTTATTACCACTTTTTTTTTGATTCACTACACTATGTGTCAGTAGATAAAGTCTGCTATAAGTTAGCGGGCAAAAACTTTTTTGAGTAATAAATAAACATTGCACGGTTTTTTGTTTAACAAAAAACAAATGATCTTGAGCTTGAATAATCTTGCTCACATCACAATTTCAGTTTTTGTTAAAATGAAAATTTTCACCGTTCAATAAAATTTTTAAATTCAGAATTTATGATTTGCTGTGTTCAATCCCACAATTCCCAAAAAGAAAAAGAAAAATCCAAAATGGGATTTTTACATTTTTTGCTGCCATGTCCACATTTAAAGCGAAGATGGGAAGAGATTTACCCAATAAATTAAAATGGGAATATCATTTTAAAATTGGAATAAGAGTATCTCGGGAATCCACACATGTAAGCAGTTTTTGTTGGCGTCTACTAGCAGATTACTAATGTGTTAATTTTTTGAAAATCAGATTAGAAACACAAAAATTACGAACACTCAAAATATTATATGCAAAAAGTTTTCTATTTCGGTTATTCATATTGCCAGGTTGTCTGTAGGGTTCAAAATCAAAACTTATGTTCGATACTACTTATGCCATGGGTCGAAATTACACGAAAAAAACTCTTCCTTTCAACAAAATATTAAAAATGGATAATTTGGAAAAATATATAAGTTTTATCTTAAACCTAGTACTACAATTATGAGAAAACGTAATTTTAAATGCCAATCTATGTGTAATATTACGTTATTTTGATAAATTTTGTTACACT
The DNA here is from genome assembly GCA_021234595.1 of Delia radicum. NCBI lineage: Eukaryota > Metazoa > Arthropoda > Insecta > Diptera > Anthomyiidae > Delia > Delia radicum. Next base: position 163,163,307 of record CM037852.1, read on the forward strand.
TATGTTTTGAATACCATTTACGCACCTTAAGAATTTGGTTTGTTAAATTGCATTCCAATTAGATCCTAAACACATATAAAACCTGTTGCAGATTTTGTAAGTTTTAATAAATTTTTTATTGTTTTTTTAAATAACTGTGTTAACATTTTTGTATAACGATTTTTATTTTGTTACATATGAAAATCTTCTCTCAAGAAATACAGTACCCTTTAATTAAAATATATCGCATGCTATATTTGCTTATAAGTATGCTGCAATTATGCTCGAAACTGGAGCGCAACATAAATTATAAATCTCGGAAGATAAATGTTTAATTATTTTAACGTGATAGACTACTATAGTGTGAATAGGCTGATAGACTACTATAGTGTGAATAGGCTGATAGGCTACTATAATGTGAATAGGGTAAATATTATTAATGGCAACGCACAATTGAATCATATGTATCAATCATCGATAATACATCTAACTATCGATTGTTACACGATTTGCCTTACTGTAGCCGAACAAGTTTTCGATTTATGTTGTATCTTCCGTTCTGGTCTTTTTCATCGTGGAGTTACTTGGGTAAAGTTAAACAGTTCTCAGCTTCTTGAGAATAATTAAAATTTAGGAAAAAAAATCGGATTCAATCGTAAATGTTACAAGTAAAAATTTTAGTATACTCACATTAAAATTAATATCAAAAAATCGTGAAAATCTGTAATCGTGACGTTTTAATATATTAAAAAAAAAAAAAAAAATACGAATTTCCGTAATAAATTTTAAGAGATTATTGTGGAATTACGCATTGGCGAAGGTATTTTTTTTGGGTCTTCCAAAATGCAAATTGGCCACTAGTGCCGTCACGTTTTCATTGGAATCTCAACAGAAAACCCAATTTATATTGGTAAGAATTTCTAATTTCTTTAACGATTTAGTTTTTTTTTAACAATAATTACCTTATAGGGTTTTAATTTTGGAATAAAATCTCCCAAAACGTGTTTTGTGTAAAGTGAGAATATATATAAAAAAAAAAGAGATCTTTCACTACGTCATCATGTTGTAATTATGAGGATTTGTAAACTGAGACAGCTTAATAGCAATATTAAAATTGGTTTAACAACTACGTCATTGTATACTCAACATAGGCCATCAATTTATTAATAATAAATTATTATGCTTCTGTGGAATGGAAAAATTACAACCACCAGCTTCTAAATTGTACATAAATTCTTCTATAAAATTGGCTATTCGAAATCCCAAATTCATCATTCATTCACAATTTCTATTAGTATAAATCCAAAGTAAAAATAATTCTACAACATATGACTGCTATTTAATTGCCACTATCATAACTACTATCATTGACCTTACTACGTAATGATCCTTAAGATGTGCCCTACTAATTGGAAACTAAAATATCGGCAATTTAATAAATTACCGAATTTTCAATAAAAGCCTACGGGATTGTCTTCCACTGTACTTGTCCCTTGTTATGAATGAAAAATACGTGATAAAACCGAAGTAGAAAACCGTTGTGAGAAAGCAGACTTGTGTCGTCATCAATTTATTAAATGAGTCCTACTGCTAAGTATAATAATAATATTACTAACTTAACAGAGTTAAAGAAATATTTAATTTAAATTTAATGCTAGATATAACATTAGTATATACAAACTAACATAAGAAGATTTTTTTTATATTAACGTAAAAGCAAACTGTTAGAGTTGATAAATTACCATGTTAAAGCTTTTATTTATACATGCACTTTAAAGTCGGTTTCATAAATTGAATTTAACCTTAAGTTAACCAAATTTTAAGTGCATGAATAAATAAACTTAATTTGATGATAACAAAATTTAATTTTAATTTCCTTGATAATTTTTTTATCTAGAGCATGTTAAATTTGTATATTATTTGATATCGAAAGTTATCAAAACTATTGTATATTATTTTACGATTTTCTTAACTAATATAAATCTTATATTACAGTCACCTTGGATGCTTTGAGCTCAAATCATCGTAATCTGTCCTGAGGAAAAGGTATCAGTGAAAAGGGTAAATTTAAAGGAAAAGTACATTATCCTCTACTGAGGATTTCAAATCGTAAGTTATAATATACAAATTATCAAATTGACATGCATTCGTTTAGACATTAAATTTAAAGTTTTGATATTTACTAACATAATTGGTAAAATCGTTTATAAATCAATTAGATTTTAATTATCTGAATATGAATAACTATCAGACTATATGGAAAAGGATTGTTTAAGCAATAGGATAATAGTTTTAATTAAATCTAAGTATGAAAATGGAATATTGAATAAAATAGGTTTTAAATTAAAATGAATAGCTGTGAGTAAGCCAATTTATTTGGGAATGTTGATTGGTAAGCTGAGAATGCGGATAATTTAAGAAGGACGTTTTAGTCTTTCGTAAGGGGAAATATTTAACGACATTTTTATTTCGAACACTGAAATATTGAGTGATAGGACACGGGTGGGAATTTTTAATCAGAGTGTTCAAGAGTGATGAGAACAACTATCACTAGTTTGAAGTTTTTTTTTTCTTTTTATGATTACTTTAATATATTCAATAGCCCTGTTTTAGTAGAGAAAAGTTTTGCAGAAAAGTCTTGGAAAGATGATATTTTCTTTTCTTTTTATGTTGTGGCAGATGGTTTTAGTATGGTCAAGAATCCTCCCCCAAACCGGCGAGCGTGGCCCTTCAAGCTTTCCAAGCATTGACCAGTACAGAACCAAAAAGTCAATATTTTGAAAATGCTACAAAATTTGCAACAAACCCACCTCATATATAAATAATTTGCGCAAAAATTATTTGAAAAAAACTTTCAAAATTGTATTTTAAAAATTTTCACATACACTTATCCCTTGATTTCGACGATAGATACGTTCCAGAAAAAACCGTGTAAATCGAATTCAAAAAAGTTTGTACGGAAAATCGTGTAAATCAAAAAAAAAAAAACAAATGCTGCATATAAATTTATTTTGTAATATGTGTATATATTTATTTGGTTTAATGGAGAAAAAAAGTAAACAAAAAATAAAAAATAAACTAACAAAAAGAGTTAATTTAAAAACAAAAACTTTGTTATAAAAGTCATAAAGCCAAAAACATATATTATAAAGCCTGGAATAACATAAAAAAATCCATAAAATAAGTTATTATTATTAAGCAAAAAATCAATAATTCAGTTCATTAAAAAATATCAGTTCATTTCAAACAATATTGTAACAAAAGAAAATTAATTTAAATAACATTTGTTCCCAATCATTTTTGCTGTCTATTAATTCTTCATCAGTTTACTCGACAACTAATCTTATCTTTCTGGTTGGTGATGAATCATATTAATCACTCGATAGTATTTCAAAAGTTTCTGCTTCAGTGTTAGCAAATCTCTGCGGAGATTTGGAAATATATTATGTTATAAGAAATTGTGACGAATTATTGTTCAATTCTTTATTTACCTACCGATAATATGCCAGGTCTTGAGAAACCTCTGGAACTTTAGAGATCTTTCAAAATTTTGGTCTTGTTGGATAAAGTGATTTCCTAACTTTCGTCCTAATTCAAGGTCTTCACAAATAAGATTGGGTGTCAATGCAACCATTCATAATTCATCTTCCCCTAAGTCATTATTATCATCATCAACGTTTTCGTTAACCAGATTTAACTTCCTGGGAATTGGGTTTGCTACCTATGCACATGAACAGGAGAAAAAAGGAAAAAAAAAATGAAATTAAAAAATTTTCACTTTTGCGCGCTACCTAAACAGTGTTAAGAATCATCTCTAGGAAGTTAATATGTTCCAGAAATTTGTTTATTGAGATCTTAGGTAAACTTTTGTAGTTGATTGTTTCCTTGAATTTTGAACGGTTTGCTACCTACGGACCTGAACACGGAAAAAAAAGGTAAAAAAAATCGAATTTTTTTAAGATTTTTGCGATTTTGATCTTGAAGGTGAAGTTTTTTTGATTTTATACGTTCGCAATTTTTGTTCTTTATGACAAGAGCTACAACTTTGCCATAGAGAGTAAATAATTCTGAACGGTTTGCAAGATATGAGCCTGAGAAAACGATCACTTTTTTGCGAAAATGATACCGAGGCCCCAAATCTTTGGCGGCCCATAAACAAAAGAGGATATGACTTTGGGAAAAATTGGGAGACACGGGTCTTTTTTTTTTAGTCTTTTATCACGTAGTGGTGTCCGTATATGGTTATTTTGCCATGACTTAAAAAATTACACACAGTGTAATTCATGCTTAAAATTACGAAATTATTTTTCGTAAATTTAATGGAAATTTAAATTTAATGAAAGCTTAAGATTTAGAGCTATAAATAGTTTTTAACATTGTAAGTTTGATAAAATTAGGCTGTTTAATGAAAATCAAAAACTTTAAATACCTCGAAAACTAACAGTGCCAAAATTGTGCGAAAATAATTTACTGATAGAGCAAGTCCTCCAAGAATTGAAATTTGTTAAATATGGCTATTTTGTTTAATAAAATGTATACAAATTCTAATTGATTTTGCTTTATTTCCTTTCAGGGCGATGTATTGGTTTTTTTTCAAGTAATAGAAACACCATGTTTTATTCATGTTTGGAGTGTCAGCCAATTGTGCCCCATGTATACTATTAGCTCCACATCCCCAGCACAATTTTTATTTTAAATATATTACATAAATATGTAATGCAAAACCCGCTCCAAATATTAAGACCATTATGCAACCGCAACTTAATCACCAGCGAACACCTTCTATCTCAAAAACCAAATCCTATAATAGACCATTTATTCCATTTGACATTTACAAAATATAGTGGTCGTATAATTAACTAAAATGCTTAAAGCTAAAGTGCATACAAAAACACATTTTCATCTGCTTAAGTACACATACACCATGTTTTATGTGACTTCAAATGTGTGTTAGTTTCAGCAATGTACACTAATATTTTATCAACCTTACTGAGGAATTCATAACTTAAGTGTAACATATATCACAACACCACCCCTAACACACGTGTGCCAAATTCTTAAGTAAATACCAATATAGAGTAGTGTGTGTGTGTGTGTGTGTGTTAACGGCAACCTGTTTGGTGTGTGTTTACACAAACAACAAGAATTTTATGTAATATATGGCAAACATCGTAAACTGCATGCACTATAAAACTGGTAGTAAATTTAACGCATGTCTAGACATGATTAACATCTATCAATATTAAATTTATATTAGATTATGTGTATTAAAATTACAAATTTAAATTGAATTTAAGTTTATTCAATTGCAGACGAAAAAATGTATAACTAAAGTAGAATTAGTGGAGCTTAATAAAATCTAGGAAGTGGGTACTGCTAAGGAAATATACTTTAGGTACACACAGAAAACAGAATCGTGTTGACAATCGAATTTGTATACAATCGAATGGTTCGGCTGTGGTTGTCAGAACAGCAAGGTTGCCAATTCTTGAAGTGAAAAAATGGCTTGATACCAGAGAAAAAATGACTAGAAATGACTAAATTCGGAAACTCACATTTTTAATGTAAATTAGTAATATTAATGAGCAGGGTAATGGCTTTCATGCTAGTGCATGTTTGAAGACACTTGCACAAAATCGATTTTAACCAAAGACTTTTCGGTATCATAGAATTTGAAATGAAATGCCATAGATTAGTTGTTGCATATTTTTGAATATACTGCTATAAGTGCATATTTTGCCTTTAAGTGCATGTTTTCTTAATTTGTTAGTGCATATTTATTAAAAAACAAAATTAAGATTTAACAAGATTTTAAAAATAAAGAAAATGAAAAATTTAAAACCTCTACGCTGCATTAACATAATGCTGCAATCAACTTAAACATTTCTATTGGATTTTTTTTAAAACAACGTAATAAATACGAATTTCCAAAAGCGAATTTGAAATGCATATTTTTGTTTTTATTAATATTACATATTTTTAGTGCATATTTTTCGATTTTTAGTACACTAAGAATATTACGTACGTAAAGACGACAGCAAATGTGGTCAAAAATAAATGAAATTTCACTAGACGAAAGTACGACTAACATTTCATTAAATTCAACTAACATTTCTCATTTGTTTTTACTGTTCAAAAAATTACTAACAATTGTAGCAAAAATGAACCACATAAGTTAGTAAAAAATAGACAAACATTTATTTTTTTCTAAAACAAAAAAACGACTGTAAAAATTAATGTAAAATTCTAAAACAGTGAATTGATGTGGTTTGTTTTTTTAAATGAACTATAAGGTTAGTAAAAAATTTAGTTTGTTCTACAAATGACTGACATTTGTATTAAAAATAAAGAAACTGTATCACAACCCCAACAACTACATATTTTTAAAACAGAAGTTCCCTAAGTGTATATATTTTTTTATAAATGCATATTTTATGCTTATTTTTTGCAGTATTTAGTGCATATTTTAAGCTAAAATTTTTGATTTTATAGTGCATGAATTTGAGGATGGATTAGACTAGAGTGGCACCATGCACCACGACCAGAAGTTGGTATTTTGTGCTGCCAACGAATACACCCCATAGGTTCAGCCTCCCTACGAAGCCATTTATCATAATAGGTAAACAATTCCAAACTTCCGATGGCGTCACTATTCGACCACCAAAATAACGCACCCTCCTGTCGGAGAGCCTCGGACATTTGCAGAGAACATGCTCTGAGGTCTCGGGTTCCAATTCACAAAACCTGCACGTATCCGTAGAGCATCGTCCCATCTTGTACAATTGGTACTTAAGTCATCAGTGTCCCGTGAGGTAACCCGTCACGGTCCTTAGTTCGCCCCTCGTCATATACAATAGTTTCCGCGACCTCTCCCCAGAGGGAGATATAAACAGCCTCGCCTGTCGATGCCCAGGCGATCTGGCCCCATAGGCCCCAAACTCCGACTCCCTCCATCTTCTGAGCCTCTCTCAATTTGAGGATAAATGGTTTTAATTAAATGGTTTTAGTAAAATTTTACAAAAAATATAATTTTTTATTTTTTTATTTTTTTTTTAAATCGAATGTAATGGGTAATGGAAAAATTTAATGGCTAAACCTTCCGGCTACACAGGGAGAAACATTTAGCAATTTGCCAATTAAAATTCGCTTGCTGCAACTTAAATCTGTAGGTAAAACTGAACATTGACTTACACAACAAAACTCGGTTAAAAACAACGGAATTTTTGTTGCAACACCCAAAATATTTGCAAACCGAATTTATTGGTTGTAAAGACAAAAAAATACACGTTTGAATTCGGTTGGCACATTATTTTTCTGTGCGTGGCTAGTCGGAAAATAGCTATATTGGGCAACATACATCCAATTAAGACAAAAACCATTTTATTGTGAAAACGGAATTAATATTGCCCCAAAACGATGCTCACAACCGAGAAAATCAGTTTCCACTACCAAACCATTCCATTTTCTACAAATTTAGGTGCCAGCACTTATTTTTTCTGTGTAGAATTAATGATTTTAACGAAACTTAAATTTCATTACATTAAGCTTATAAAATAGTTGTGTTACCATTAATTTAATGAAATGACTTCGTTTTAAATATAAATACCGAAGCCAAAGGACTTCGCAGGGGAAAAGATTTGACTAAACAGTGACCCAAGCGGCCGGTCCTCAACAGCCGCATATTGGCCCATTTTCAGAGAAGGCGGTCAAAATTCTATAACGTTTACAGGAGTTATCCTATTTAAGTGCTTTTATATTTTGTTTAATAGATAAGACATTTGGCTTTTAAGACATCGAACAAACAAATCGAGTAACAACAAGAATATGTGTAAAGGCCTCATTAGTTGTTACTTTCTGTTGCCGTTCTGTGTCGTTCTGTTCTGTAGGTAATATTTTGTAATTACTTTTTTCTGTGAGAGGAATCAGCTGTTATAAAAAGTAAAAGAAACTCAAACCAAAAATAATCAAATCAGGGATGATAAATGCGATTTTAAAATAGTACCAACGTGCATATAAAATAGTACTTTTTCGGCATCACAGGTATAAAAAAAATTTAAATATAAATTAACAAACAAATCTTTGTACCCTCCAAAATGAACAATTACAAATGAAACAACAAAAATATATTAAAAAAAAATGTTAAGAGATGAAAACAAAATTTTGAGGTGAAAAACTTTTTTGGATGTAAAAAAATAAATTGTGTCGTGAAAAACATTTTTGAGGTAACAAAACTATTTTTGAGGTTAAAAAAAAAGTTTTGTGGAGAAAAAGTATTACCGGTGAATTTTAAATGTTATACACCTTTTAGCGTCTGGTGGAAAAATATGACATTATATTTTATACACCAGACACTACAATGAATTCTAATAATATACAGTCCATTATACACCAATTTGTATGGAAAATTTAGAGATACTTTAACATTGTCACTCATTACTTTTGGACCGCTGTACCGATTTTGCTCATTTTCAATACCAAACTTTTCGGAAAAATGTACATAAAGCTATGTAAAAACGAGCAGTTCGTACTAAGAAAATTAGCCGATATTGATTTAAAAAGTTTTTTAAATTTTTTTTTATTAAATTCAGCAAATTTTTAATATTTTTTGAATGTGCTATTAATATTTTGCTGTATTGAATTACATTTCTCACAGTTTTTGCGAATTCAATCCTTGTGATTGGTAGCAAACAAATTCAATTTCACATTTTTATAAGATTTTTATTATTTACTTTTTTAAAAATCAAAATTAGTTAATAATAATTATAACCCTTAGGGCCGTTATTACAACTTGCCTTTAAAGTAAAAAGTAACTTTAGCTAAAATGAGGAATAAAGTGAGCTATAATGTTTTTCGTTATTACAACTTCCCAATAAAATAAAATTAATATTTTGATAATGTGGCAGCACCAAACTAAAAACCGATTATTGGTTTATGAATTGGTTTATAAAAATACGTAGTGGCAACGTCCTTTTATTTATTTGTTTACAAACAAACAATAATTTGTGAAATTCGGTTGTGAAATTCGGTATTTTCTTCTTCTTCTTTATAGAGCAGAAAGTGTGGTAACTTTAAATACATAAATCTTACGTTTAAAGTTAAAGGCAACAATATCTTCCCCTTAGCTTATCGGTCACTTTTAGCTTAAAGTATACTTATAATAACGAAAAACTAATAATCTGTCAGATAACATCCGAACTTTAGCTATTGGCAAGTTGTAATAATGGCCCTTAGAGATTGAATTCAATAATTGGTTTAAGCGATTAATAAAACTCTAATATAATCATCTGTAATCAGTCGCACTCAGTGAAATCATTTGATTGAATTCACGGCGTTTGGTTCCGAATTAATTCATTGTTCATATGGGACTGCAAATCGAATTAATAATTATTGAATTTTAACGGGACCAAGAAATTCATACATAGAAAAATTTGTAAATCGTACTAAATGAGTAGTATTAGTATCATGGTACATCTGAGGTTCAAATAGTACCATAAAAAGTACTATAGTACCAACTTTATCATCCCTGATTCAAATATTGAGAAAAATATTTTACAACAAACCAATACATGCGCACTTTAGGCTGTCACTTAACGTTGAATTCTTTTTTCAATAGATTTGTTGTAATGTGCATGGTGCGTATATAAGCGTGCTCATAGAGCAATGATGCCAATAAAATTGTGTCCGAGGCATCATGAATTGAGAGGATGGGAAATAAAAATTATGATATGAAATTCTGTTAATATTTTCCCACTCTAATTCTCTGCTAAGTAAAAAGAAACCGGATATTATTCTAATCTATTCGAAAACCCGCATAAAACCGCAACTTTCCTAGCCACGAAAAAATCATTACGATTAGAAATAAAAAAAAAGCCTTTTACTCGTTTGAACGATCAAGGGTCGGCGGGACCCGTCTTTCCGCTAGCTTCAGTGGTTGGGGAGGTTCTTAACCCCGACCGAACAAACCACACATCACTGGTTTTTATTACAGAGTCCCTGGTTAAGTGGTTGCTAAAAAAAAATGGTTATATGGACTGGTATTCTACACTATTGAATCCCCAAATGGAAATTAATTTAATAAAACTATTGCAAGAGTGAAATTTAAAACTGGGGGTATTAGTTATGGAATTTTTAAGGATAATGCTGTTATATCCTTTGGGATCGCAACCCTCCACGACCTATGTCCTTCATTGTCCCTAAAATTTAGTAGAAGGACCCTAAAACGGTGTTAAATTTCATCAACCTTAAAGGAAAAGTCTTAAAATTTCTATTCCAACATCATAAGTGATTTATTTACGATTTAAATTCATTTATCTAACATTCTAAATTTAATTTTAAAATTATTTTATATTTAACAATAATTAAGAGTTTTTTTTTATTAATTAACTATAATTTCTAAAGGGTATAAATTCATGCTAACAATAGTTCAAGAAATATCAATAGAATTTATTAGAATAATATGGATTTTAATCCAGTATAAAAAAAAATATTTATAGGTATATTTTCGGATCTACAATTCGTAGATTTTTAAATATTTATCATAACGTAGATTTGCACGTGAAATAGCGGTATAATTTGCACAGGATAAAATTTATTTTAACACGATTAGTAAATATTAAAGTTGCTCCAAATATTCAAATACACAAACGCGACCATAAATTTAATATTCAGTAACGGTTCCGTAGGGTGCACGAATTAAATAAAAAAATTGATTGTTTATTTACATTAAGTTACAACATATTGTTGTCTCTTTTTATCTAAATGGGTTCATAGAGTGGAGAATTTTTTCCGTAAAAGCTTTTTTTTTTTATATTTATTTATTTCTTTCTTATTCCGAGGGAATAAGAAGAATCATTTTTGTTTCTTTTGATATTATATTTTGTGTAAAAGATTTATAAAAATTGGGATTAAATCAAATTGCTTCTAAAAATAAAAATGTTAATTATTTTTATATCATGAGTAATTTTAAAAAATAAACATAATTCGATATAAAATGTATGTAAAATTATTTATATATAAAGCAAGTTGATTTAATTAAAATTCCTTTTTATATGATCATGTAAATCAAAATAATAAAATAATTAAGTAAGAAAATGATACTTTTTTAACTAATTTTAATTTTAAACGTGTAATTAATTTTTTAAAACATTTTTAATATTTCTTTACTAAAATTTTGTAACTATTTTTATCTTTATTAAGTCTGTCTTTTGTTTTTCATTCTTTTCTTCTTTTTTTTTCTTTAAAAAGAAAAAAAAATTAAATTTCTTTTCTTTTTTTTTTTAAGCTAAAAGCTCTTTTTTCCAAATTTTATATTCTTTGTGTATCATGTTCTTACTTAAAATAAAACAACAATAAAAAATGTACCACTTACTTGCAGGCCACCGAAAGATCTTCCATTGAACTGCGAGGGGAGTGGACAGTAATCCAAATGCTCTGGTACTCGTTGAAGACGTTGTTGGTAGCTTTATTAATTCTGGTTTAACATGATCGTTGTTTTTGTAAATTATTTCATTTTTACAAAACCAATTTTTTTTTTCTTTTACACACTTCTTTGCTTTAACTTTTTATGTCACAGTGGTTTGGTTAGAGACAAATTTTACACAAAAGCGAAATCTTATTTTTTTGTTATTGTTTAGAATTTAGTTAATTTGTCTAGGACTTTTATTATTCAAATTTTACTCAAAATGCATATTAATTTTTTTTAGATAATTTTATCCACTTTTTCCAAATTTTAAAAATTTAATTTTGTTACTATTTTGAAAAATTTAATTTGTTACCATTTTAGAAATGTAAATCGTTACATATTGTACCTTTTGGTATCTTTTTTTTTTTCTTTAAATAAAAAATAAATTTACCACTTTTTAACTCCAAAACCACTGCGAGAACACTTCACTTTTTAAACCCACTTTGATTTTGAGATTGAAATTTGAATTATGTATTAAATGAAATTTTGTCCACTTTCGGATCTTTTACTAAAAATTTTTTATGGGGCTACATATATTTTCCCCTTAAACAATCACTTTTTGTTAGAATTTTTGCTTATTTTATTTTTATAGTTTAATTTATTCTTAACCCGAATTTACGATTTAAATTTACGATTTAACCACTGTGCAATTTATACAACAATTTTGGTGCAATATTAGATTTAGGGCTTATTTTACTTATTATTTAAATTTTTAACACTATTTAAAAAATTGCTACACTTTTTAAGTTTTTTTAAATTATTTAGCAATTAATTACGTAATAACGTTTAGGAAATTTTATAAAAAAAAATCTACAACATACCGATATGACTTAAAACTTCTCTTTTCACAAAATGCAATCGAAGGAATTTAATTAGATATTAATTTACGTTATTTTAATAATTTTAATAGTTTTTAGAAACGTTTAGGCAATTTTATGATTTTAAACACTATTTTTTAAAATTTTTGCATGCGATTTTTACGATGACGATGATTATATGATCCACTCGGTCAAACAATTAAAACTTTCATGTATGCCAAAAAAATGGATCAACGGTACTCTCTCGCTCCCTTCTTTTTACGAGTATTCGTTCCTTTCCAAGAAGGAGAGTAGATTCAAACCAAAAAAATTTTGATAATCTGATAAAAAGAAATAAAACGAGTTCTAGTTTTGTGGACAAGAATAAAAAAATTTAACAATGTGATTTTTACCTTTTCTGCTATTCTTAAAAAGGTAGGATTGCAAATGTGCAAATTAACCCTCAAATGTGTCACAAGCCCGTAATGATGATTTTGTGTTTCTCGTAGCAATTTATGATTTTAAAGCCCGTATTTAAAATATTTTCGTCTAGAATGATTCGTATAATTTACGAATTAATTTTCCTCCGATTTTAATCCTTTCCGTAAACGAATAAGATTTTAGCCAGTTTTTAACACGTATAATTTTAAAATCTATTAAAATTTAAGCGCATTAAAATACAAAACTTAATGACAATGTAGGGTTAAGTAACTTACTTTATCAAGAATACTTTGTGATAATTCTGTGCTTAATAAAAAGCAATATTTTTAAATTGTGGCCAATAAAAATTTTAGAAAATCTAAAAACAATTATTTTTAATTATTTAAAAAAATAAAATCGATTTAAAAAATATCAAAATTACCTTAGTACAATGATGATTTAAAAAGTTTAGTTGAAAATGTGAACTTAAAAAATTGAAATTTTAACTTTAACTCTGATTTACCCTGGATGATGTTGCTCGTACCTCAGTTGAAAATGGAAAGAATTTATGGATATCTATTTTGGGCTTACATTACCTCTGTGAAACGTTCTCTTAACAACAACATCCGTTTCTATGACACTTGACATTTAAATTCGAAAATAAAGATACTTTCTACCAAACTTGGTAGCACTGACAAGCCAAGTGTGGTAAGTTAACACATGAAAAAGGCAAATTGCTATGCAACTTTTCTGTAAAATTCTTAACTATCAAAGTTAAAACAAAATTTAAAAAACACGATAATTTTTAATCAAATGTTCTAATTCTCGTTTTAGGAAAACTTGAAGTGACGGTAAAAGTATATTACCACCGACAGTTAATAATTATTTGGCAGAAAATTAGGCACAATTTTATAAAAAATGTTGATTTGACACAAATACAAATTGGCTTTTATTAATGAAAATTTTTTTATCAAACACAAAATCACAATTACCGGGATTGCATATTACATTGTCCGAACAGAACAGAACGACAAAGTGGAAACTAACTACACATATAGACTTTCAATTGAACAGAAACAAAACAGCTGATTCGTAACGGAACAGAACGTACAAACTAATTCTGCCTTAAGGGTTTCACTTTCATACCGCTTGTTTTTCTTAAATTTCAGCATAAAACAGAAATTTTGTGACGAATTTGACTGTTTAATTAAGCTTTAATTATTTTTTGGATAAAGTACACAATTCAATGCTAAAATTTAACAAAAAAAGTTTCCATTTGCAAAAGATATCGTAATATAATCATTTTTATTAGGGCCACTCACAATATTATTACATTAAAAACTACCTAAACTACCTATTAAATTAACTGAACACACAATTAAAAAAAAAGTCTACTGATTTTCCATTATATTCAACCCATTTTAAAATTTATTTTTAAACATCGTCTCAATAAAGACAACAGAAAGTCTTTTAAAATAACCTTTCATATGTAATGAACTAAAGGCAAAAGAAAACTTTTCTTTTCCTTTTGTTTTTGAAATTTAAAAGATTTCTTTTTTATGATAAAAAAACAGAACAGATACACAAGCCAATATTTGTATTGTTCTTGTAAATTCAATTGAAATATTTTGTATCTAAACAAACTCTTTTTGTAAAAAATATTATGAGATATTGGACTTTTTTTTGAAAGAGATAAAATAAAATTCAACATTTAACGCAAAAAAATTTATTAGTGTACTCAAATCGAAGACAACTTTGTAATTTTTTTTTTTGTATATAATGTTAATAGAAATTACATAAGTCAATTATAAACAACAGAAGTCCGAGTATAAATTACATATCGTCTCCTAAAATGCAAAAGGGCGTAACAACACTTTTAAGTTTTTTACAGGAGAAGCAAAAAACGTTGTAGAATTAAAGATGTTTGAGATTTAAAGGACATATTTTCGTCTCTTGCTTAAAACACGACTACAGACTTATTTCTGAAGTTTTTTTTATTTTTTGTTAATATTCTTCAAGTTATGGTTGTTACGCCCTTTTTAGCATTGGCTTTTCTGAAACAAAAAGACGTAACAACATTAAACATAACACAGTGCAACACGAAAAAAAATAGCCATATACGGACACCACTACGTGATTAAAGACTAAAAAAAAAGACCCGTGTCTCCCAATTTTTCCCAAAGTCATCTCCTCTTTTGTTTATCGGCCTCCAAAGATTTGGGGCCCTCGGTATCATTTTCGCAAAAAAGTGATAATTTTCTCAGGCCCATATCTTGGAAACCGTTCAGAATTTCGATTTACTCTCTATGGCAAAGTTGTAGCTCTTGTCATAATGAACAAAAATTGCGAACATATAAAATTAAAAAAACTTCACCTTCCAGATCAAAATAGCAAAAAACTTAAAAAAATTCGATTTTTTTTACCTTTTTTCCCGTGTTCAGGTCCATAGGTAGCAAACCGTTCAAAATTCATGGAAACAATCAACTACAAAAATTTACCTAAGATCTCAATAAACAAATTTCTAGAACATATAACTTCCTGGGAATTGGGTTTGCTACCTATGTACCTGAACAGGAGAAAAAAGGAAAAAAAATGAAATTAAAAAATTTTTCAGTTTTGCGCGCTACCTAAACAGTGTTAAGAATCATCTCTAGGAAGTTTATATGTTCTAGAAATTTGTTTATTGAGATCTTAGGTAAATTTTTGTAGTTGATTGAATTTTTGAACTGTTTGCTACCTATGGACCTGAAGACGGGAAAAAAGGTAAAAAAAATCGAATTTTTTTAATTTTTTTTGCGATTTTGATCTGGAAAGTGAAGTTTTTTTGATTTGATATGTTCGCAATTTTTGTTCTTTATGACAAGAGCTACAACTTTGCCATAGAGAGTAAATCGAAATTCTGAACGGTTTGCAAGATATGAGCCTGAGAAAATTATCACTTTTTTGCGAAAATGATACCGACGCCCCAAATCTTTGGCGGCCCATAAACAAAAAAGGAGATGACTTTGGGAAAAATTGGGAGACACGTGGTCTTTTTTTTAGTCTTTTATCACGTAGTGGTGTCCGTATATGGTTATTTTGCCATGACTTAAAAAATTACACACAGTGTAAGAAATGGTGATTTTTTTTTTGGATATAAGTATTTTTCCAACTTTATTAAGTAATTAACATGTTTTGTAGAAAGTTTATTAAAAACAAAATTTATTAAAATTTATTATATTTACATAGTACATAAATATTCTAGAATATTTGTTAATTTAATATTTCAAATGATACAAATATTATGTAATAATTCATTACATAAAAAGAAAAAAATAATTCAGTATAGAATGTTAAAAAATTATATTTAAATTTCAAATAGAATGTTGTCGTAAAAGTAATGACAATCAGTAGGAAGTAAAGATTTTAGGTTTGAAGATGTTCCCATTTCTTCTTCGAAATTTTTAATCTTTGGGTATGTAATCGGCAAGGTTCTTTATCAGTGAATTTTTTTGCTGTTCGTTGTGGAAGAATCGAATATTCATCTTCAATATTTGTTTTAAAATAAATGAATCCAG
>CM037852.1:163179620-163207739 GCA_021234595.1 Delia radicum
GGGAGTAAATGAAACATTTTACAGAAACCGTGATAAACCTTACACACGACATTTTAAGAAGGAAAACGACATATTCTGCTGCAGCGATATTCCTGCATTGTTTGAGCAACCCGGAGAGCCTTATGATCCAAATGAGTGGCGTTTTTTAATTGAAGGTAGCAAGGAGAGTATGAAAGCAGTCCTACTGCCTATTCGAAATGAAAAACCTTCTATACCCATCGCTCATGCCATCCACACTAAGAAAACATACGCCACAATGGCCAGTTTGCTAAAATACATTCAATATGAGCATCACAACTGGAAAATATGTTCCGCTCTCAAAGTCGTCGGCATGTTGTATGGAATGAAGGATGGATATATAAAATATTGCTGCTTTCTTTGCCTCGGGGATAGTCGTGCTCGTGAAAATCATTATAGAAGAACACACTGGGCAGAAAGGCAGAACGTCACAGTGGGCAAAGACAATATTAAATACGTGCCTCTGGTCAAAAAAGAAAATACTATCCTTCCACCGTTGCACATTAAACTTGGTCTCATTAAAAATTTTGTGAAGGCCTTAGACAAGGAAGGCCAAGTATTTTCCTATTTGG
Source organism: Delia radicum (assembly GCA_021234595.1). Lineage (NCBI taxonomy): Eukaryota > Metazoa > Arthropoda > Insecta > Diptera > Anthomyiidae > Delia > Delia radicum. The sequence continues at coordinate 163,180,211 of CM037852.1, forward strand.
AAACCTTTTTCCCTCAGCTGTTTTTAGCAAAAATCAAGGAAGGCGTCTTCGATCTTCCACACATAAAGAAATCGATAAAAAGCACAGAGTTTCCAAAATATTTAACACCCGTTAAAAAAGAGGCCTGGAATTCATTTTTGGCGGGTTGTTACCAATTTTCTTGGGAACAATAAAAGCCCTAACTACGAGTGAATTATTACCGATTTGCTGAAGAACCACAACAAGATGAGTACGGAATGCCATTATTTAATTTCATTTCTGTTTGTTTTCTATTGTATTGGTTTTACCACTTTATTTATTTCTTACTGGTGTAAATATATCTCTAAAAATCCATTTCCTACATTCACATTTGAATTTCTTTCAGGACAATATTGGTGACGTAAGTGACGAGCACGACAAGAGATTTCACCAACAAATTAAGACCATTGAGCGGCGCTATCAAGGATTTTTGGATGAAGACTAGTTATGGTTTCTCACTAGAGAAACGGATCCCAAAAGCAGCCGAAGGCAATGCAAGAGACACAACTATTTCTATCACACAAAAATGTTAAGAATGTATTGCAAGCGTTTTAACCCAATAAATTGTCGAAAAAAATTAAATATTCGGAATATATGAGATTAGGATTTATTCACTCAATTGCTTATGTCAAGTGAAAAAGGTCGAAAAAATTAAAAAAATACAGTATCTCAAAAACTGTTCCATAAAAAAATTTAATCTTGATTTTCGAATTCAGCGGAAGAAAATACATTAGGAAATCTATCTCTCATAAAATATACATGAAAAATTTCATTTTGTAAACTACTGTAATTTGATTTACTGGGCACAGTATCACATAAAGGGTCCGCCATCTAAAGTTTTTTTTTCAACTGGTGCTGAAAGAATATGGTCCGGATGTTCGTTATCTTGTGAAAAAAGGGAAATAAACTGGCATCCTCATCGATAAACCAAAGCTTGAAAAGCCAAAAACATTGCGTACACCCGAGAATATTGCTACTGTGGCAGAAAGTGTGCGTGAAGCGCCATCAACATCAATTCACCGTCGTTCTCAACAATTGATCATTTCGGAGACATCATTGAGACGAATTTTGCATAAAGACCTTGGTATGACGCCACACAAAGTCCAATTGGTTCAGGAGTTCAAAAAAAAAAAAAGTTGTTTGGCGGACCCTTTATAATTGAAAATGTTTTTATAGAAAATCATATCAAATGTTATAAAGTGCAATAATAAAAATAGTTTTAAATTCATTTATATATAACAAAGTATAGCACCATGTTTAAATAAATTCAAAGTTCTTTTATATATAATTCAGTATAGCCCCATTTAAAAAAGTACTCTAAGTTTTTATATGTATTTCAGTATCATAACAAGGACTTAATTTTTATTTATTTTTTTTTTTTTTCTTTTAAACTTAATGGAGTTATGATATTACTACATAAAATTTATACGGAGACAAATGTTAAAATGTGCCTACGGGCAAAAGGGATATGTCCCGAAAGCCAAGCAGAATATGTCCCAAGGTGGCGGTGACACATCCGGAATCGAACTTTTTATAGTAAAGGGACATATCACTTTAACATGGAGTTGTCATTGGAGATGACGTATTTGCGCATTTCGGGTATGTCTTAAAATAGGTTTTTAAATTAATAAAAAAAAAAATTATTAATATAAAAATCTTCTATGAATTGGCGCCAAAGGGCTAGATTTTAGATTTAGATTTTTGAAGTCCAATCCGAATCGTTTCATTAGAAAATTTCACAGCTACTTGGATTTCCATTATACAACAACAAATTTTTTGTATGCAAACTAACCCTTAAAGACAAATAAAACTAAAAATATGTTTTTTGTCAGACTATATATACATATTTTCATAATAGCATACATTAAGTGTTGTGGAGCTCGTGAATTCAAATTTTTTTTTGGACCGCCTTAATAAACACCTATATAAAATGGAAAAGATTGTAATGCAGGTCCAACTATAAATATGCAACTAAAAAATTTTTGACGACCTAAACATCCGTGCCCTAAAAAGGTTAATGTTGTAACCAGAGACCGGAAGTTCATGCAAATTGCATGTTTTTCCCTTTCGTCTGAGAACGCGATAAGCAAACTATCTTTTCCAATCAAAGAGTTTGCTTTAAAATTGCACTGATTTGTTAGTGCATATTTTTGAATATTTTGCTATTAATGCACAATTCTGCATATTGCGTTTTAAATGCATATTTTTACTTATTTTGCTCTAGATGCATATTTGTTTTGCATATGCTTACTTAATTAGATTATTTTTATACAAATTTTCTTAGTTTTTCGTAAAAAATCACTTATTATATTATTTTAAATTTGATTAACTAAGAGTTCTCTTAAACTCTATTGGCAAACTGTGATTAAGAGCAACAGGTTTAAGTGGTTTTTTTATGCGTATTTTTCAGTAGACACAGAAAAATAAAGTGCAACCGAACTGAAAAGTGTATTTTAGTGGTAACAACCAATAAGTACGGTTAGTACAACCATATTAAAATTTGGTTTCTGAATATTTTGAGTGTTGCAACAGAAATTTATTTGTATTAATCGAACTTTGTTGCGAATACCAATTTTTATTAATAGCAACCGGTTTTAGTAGTTGTTACCGAATTTGAGTCTAAGTAACCGAATTTCAGCTGGAAAATTGCAAAATTTTCCAATGTGTGTATTAAGAATTAAAATTGTATGTTAATTGTGCAAAACGTATGCACAGAATATATGTTTAAAACAATACAAATTAATTTTTAGTGCATATTTTAAGATTTGCATATTATAGGCGCCTAAAACACTCTTATTTAGAGGATCAAGTTCCTGTCCCTGGTTATAACTATATGTATAATTTATATTACATATCAACACAATCTATAAATTTTTAATTATCTAGGGTAATTTACCCAATAGTCGGCATTTTAATGTTTAATTTTTTCTTTAAACTGATCTTATGGTGTAAACTAGATATTCCACTATAATTAGGGTTATTGTTTTGGATGAAATTAATTGTTTTTAAAAAAGTATTTATTAAATTAGACTAATTTATGTATTTTGTAAAAAGCATTGCACATTTTCCGATAGTCTGTATGAATTTTCTTTTTTAAATAAAAAATAAATCGTACAAAGGCTAACATTTTTATTTATATGTTACTAGTTTGAGGTGATACGGAAGGGATTCCGCGAAACCGTTAACCAGTCATGGAGGGACAGAATGGATTGCAGGGTGTCTAGGGCGTTATGGCCCGCATTGGACGCAGGGGCAACCAAGGTTCTTTTGGGACTGGACAGGGATGGTCTCAGGACCCTTACAGGGTTCGTGACCGGTCATTGTTCTGTCAGGGCTTTCACAAGCAGATGGGACAGGGACATACCAGACTTTTGCAGGTTGTGCGAGGATGTTGAGGAATTGGAGACAGTTGAGCATAAACCATGCCACTGTCCGAGGTGGCAGGGTCACAGACAGAAACGGCTAGGAGATAGATTTCACGACGAACTTGGGTGTGTCGCTGGATGCAATCCAGTTCCCTTTTCACTGAAGGGATTCACAATGGACCGTATTGGTCTCCGAGTGGAGATGTGCCCTTGGGCACATAAGCCTTCTTAACCTAACCTAAGAAACAATTTTAATAGTGCGCCCCGGTAGGCTAGTTGGTAGCGTGCTAGCTTATCAGTGAGGGGGTTGTGGGTTCGATTTCCACCAGAGGTACTGGTCTGTTTTCGCTACAACGCGCCGAAGGCGATAGTAGCTAGTGCTCGGTTAGGGTAATACAATTTGTAATTATGTGATTATTAATTAATAAAATAAAAAAACCAAAAACAAAAACTATTTTAATAGTATACATTCAGATCTTATCTAAAGATTTCCAGAGATTTTTAATTTTTGTATATAAAAAAAACTGCATCCTGATGCAGTTTTTTATATGTATGTCCAAATTTTATAAAATTGATGGGCAGAACCTTATTAATTTTTTTGATTTATTATTCGCGTATTTTTTGAAAATGTTATCATTTCATTTCCCCACTTTGACGACATTAATTAATTTAATATCTGAAAATATAGAGATATAAATATATATAACACAACAAAAATTTTCTTTCAACTACTTACAGCAATGGTTGTCTAAATGATGCTGTCTTTTAAAGGACGCAACTGCCGAAGATAATTATAGAAACGAAACGAAAAAATAACAAAAACAAACGAAACGAAAAAACAACCCTTTTTTTGCAATACGAAAAAAGAACCATAAAAATCTACCTTAGATGTGTGTCTTTGTCTTTCGCTTTACTCTGTCTACATGTCTGTATAGTTTGCGTGTTTGCAATTTGACCACACTTGATTATTAATCTATAAGCATTTAGTTTAGAAATACATATTAAAATTAAATATTTTATTTTGTCTTTTATGTAATTAATAGCCAATTATTTTCACAAGCCGGTGACAACGCAAAATTTAAGTTGTTTTAATCCTCAATTTTGTTTAATGTATGAAAAACAGATACAAAAGTCTTCCATGGTTGATTTTTTTATATGTCTTATTAGAGTTGTACTTTTTAGTATCATTTTCCTCTTCTCTACTACATCTTGACATGCCGCGACATCTGCTTCATTCTGCATATATCTTTCAATCTGGTTGTCGTCCACACTATTAATGTGCTTATCAGCACAATTTTTTTAGCAATATTAGTTAGTAAAACAGTATAATATTAGTAAAGCATTAGTATAAAACAGTTAAGCGCTGAATAAGTATAACAAAAATTTTAGCTGAAAACACGATTTTAGCAATAAAATTTGCTAAAAAATGGTATACCTGATTTACAAGACGTTTTACTAACTTTTCTACTAACTTATTATTTTGAGTGTATGCATGACACAATCCTATACTTAGGGAACTTCTGCATTAAAAATATGTAGTTGTTGATGTTGTAAAACAGCGTCTTGATTTTGAATGTAAATGTCAGTCATTTGTAGAACAAATAAAATTTTTTGCTAACCTTGTAGTTCATTTAGAAAACAAACCACATAAAATAACTATTTTATGATTTGACATTAATTTTTAATATTTGTTTTTTGTTATTATAAAAAAAAATTTATTATTGTTTATTTTTTACTAACATATGTGGTTCATTTTTATTACAATTGTGGTTCAGTTTTTAAATATTTAAAAACAATCGACAATATTAGTTGAATTTACTGAAATGTAAGTAGTCCTTTCTTTAAGTGAAATTTCATTTGTTTTTAACTACATTTGCAGTGGACGTTACCTTAATTATAATCTTGTTCCTTACAAATTTCTAATACAAATCAAAATTTTTTGATGAAAGCTTCATGTTTGCATACAAGTTATAAGAAATATTATGTTTGAGCTGCCGTAAATAAATTATAAAAATTTGTTACCATTTAAAGCAGCGTTTTTATTGCAAATACGCCATTTAAATAATTATTTATTTTTATAATTTTTTCAAAATACGAAATTTTTTCATAAAAATTATGAAACATCTATCAAATATGAACATAACAAATAATGAAATAATATATGAACATTAGCATGTCCCTTATATGGGTTTGTTTTTTTTTTTTTTCAAATATGATATGCATACCCTCTAATATTGTTCGAAATGGTCTAGAAGAGCTAAATTACAAATATTAAACCTTTTGGACAATGTTAACCCATGCCAAGACTCGGTCAAAGTTTAGATTTGGGGTCATATAAGGCTATGTATGGAATTTCTAAAAAAAAAACTTTTGATAGACAAATTTAATAACAACATTATGAAATATGATAATTATTATAAAAACTACCCATCTGTAGCCAATACTAACCCTTTCTGGCCCACGTAAATTTGAATAATACAACAAAGAAGACAAACTTCATACGCTTATCATGTGCATGATTTAATTTGGTTTACAATTGTTTTAGTATTTCTCTTCTTTGATTCTACATAAACTTAAAGTAAATATTCTGCAACAGCAGCAGTGGCGACAGAAATAAGTACAAACTAACGGTTGTTTGCTCAGTTGAGCAATTATCATCATTTAATATTAAAAAAAATAATAGTTATTGTTGTATTTCTGCATAATTTGTTTTCAATGCTATTGCTTTTGCTTTTTTTTATTAAGAACTCGAAGCATCTACAAAATTGCTCGCAATTTACAGGTCTCTTTTGTGCAACGTTTATTCATAAATGCTTTGGATTTATTAGTAATTTACAGCTATTCGCTGTTTTGTGTTGTGGAACATTTACTTATTTTTAATTGTGAAAAAACCTTCAGTGCTAATTGAAATCATTAAGATCAACATGTCTCTCGCGTTACGCAGCTCTATCAAAAAAATATATTTAGTGGGAGATGTAAAACATCAAATAAATGTAACAAAGCTTCCATCAAATAGACAAGTTCTATCAGTTTTGTTTTTTAATACTCGTCAAGTAAAATTAACAGTTAGTGCAAGTGCAAATCTTGTGATTCGGGAATGCGTGATATTTTGGGAAAAAAGTAGACTTCCCACCAAAGCTTTTCCAAACAGTGTTAAAAAACTTACAGATCTGCATAATGTTTGGAGAAAACTGCAAAAGGGATCAAAAAATACAACTGATGCGTTTAAAGCCCGTGAAAGAAAATTCGTTGATAATTTGGATAACTTGTTTGACATCGCACATGCTGATGCATTAACTACAATAGCAATTGAGGAGGATAGATTGTTTTTACTACGACAGAGAGAAACAGGTCGCCCGGGTCATTTGGCAGGTGTAAATAACATTTTGGCTGAAAAAGAGGATCGAAAACGGCAAAGGGAATTGGCATTTGAACAAAGGCGCTTAAAAACCGAAGAAGCTACGACGTCTAATGCTTGTTATGTTTTTCCATCAGATGATTCCACCTCAGAGGACTCGGATAATACAATCTCACCTGTTTTACCACTAAAAAAAGAAGAGGTATTAAAAAGACGAGGAAGAAAAGAGTTCCTTACTCCAAAATTGGTATCAGCTTTTGATAGATGCCAATTGAGTGTTAGAGATGCAGTTTTTATTGTTCAGGCTACCATGGAAGCACTTGGCCATAATATCGATGATTATCCAATCAACAAATCATCTATTCAAAGAATTAGGGTAGAAAAAAGAAAAGAACGTGCAGAAGCTTTAAAAAGTGATTTTAAAAGTAATATTCCAGAAGTTGTTACATTACATTGGGATGGTAAATTAATGCCTGCTATAAATATAAAAAATGGCAAGGAAGAACGATTACCAGTACTTATCACTTATGGAAAAAATGAACAACTTATTGCAGTACCAAAGTTAGAAAATTCTTCCGGCAAAGAGCAAGCACAAGCCGTTTGGTCCTCAATAGTGAACTGGAATTTAGAAGACAGCGTGCAAATTTTATGTTGCGATACAACTGCATCTAACACTGGTCGTTTTAAAGGTGCTTGCGTACAATTAGAACAAAAGTTCGACAGAGAATAAAATAGATTAATAGCAGTTTAAAAAAAAATAATGTACAATAAATAAAAAACTGTATGTGTATGTAAAATGACAGTTTCTAAAATATGGGAAGCTTGTCTTCTTTGTTGTATTATTCAAATTTACGTGGGCCAGAAAGGGTTAGTATTGGCTACAGATGGGTAGTTTTTATAATAACTATCATATTTCATAATGTTGTTATTAAATTTGTCTATCAAAAGTTTTTTTTTTAGAAATTCCATATATAGCCTTATATGACCCCAAATATAAACTTTGACCGAGTCTTGGCATGGGTTAACATTGTCCAAAAGGTTTAATATTTGTAATTTAGCTCTTCTAGGCTATTTCGAACAATATTAGAGGGTATGCATTAGAAAAATTAAACTTTCATATATAAGGGACATTCTAATGAACATATATGAAAATATTTGTCCTTATATGGGGATATATGTTAATTTCTCTAGTATAAGCGAATATAGGCGATCATATATAATCATATAAACAATATATATGATCATATATGAACATTTTTAGCCAGATGTAGAATGAATATATTTTTAATCCAAAATTAAAATTTTTTAAATAATTAACCGCCATTATTCTTGTTTATTCATTTATGAAATAAAGGCATGCCGGCTATTGCGGGGCTGCCGAACGTATGCTACTTTACGCTATATTCTTTTTCCATTTTCCGACAATAAATACGTGTTTCTTTTACGCATTGGAATAACTTAACATGTGCTGAAAAAAAGTAAAATTGATTTATAAAACACTTATTACGAGGGCGGATTAATTAGTCCGTGACTTTTTGAATGAAACACAGTTTTTTTTGGAACAAAAAAAATTATTTTTCAACAAAATCTCCTTCTAGCTCAATACACTTAGTCCAACGTTTCTCCAATTTTTGTTTCCCTTCCAAAAACTAGGATTTTTCGAGGTCCATAAAATAGGCATTTGTTTGATCAATAATTTCATCTTTGGAGCTAAATTCCTTTCCATTGGGCAATTTTTTATAGGTTTTCTGAAGAATTATTATCTTGATCAAAAAGAACAGCTTTCTTGCCGACAGCTTTCTTAAGCCCAACTGATCATTTAAAATCGAAACTACACTGCCATATGAAATATCTATGGCATCAAAAATCTCACGCACTTTTATTCCTCGATCGACCAACACCATATCGTTGATTTTTCCGACATTTTCGTCATCCTTTGTACTTGTGCGACCACACTTTTTTACCATTGAAATCGATGGTGCAGAGTCCGCATAGTATTTATGAAGCTTTTCTTGGTTTGATTGACGGGTTTTTGTTTTCGCAAAAAAAAATGTTTAATGAGAATTCGAAATTCACTTTTCTTCATTTTTTAAAAAATCCACCAGGTTGTACGTTTTGAACAGCTGTTAAACGCAAAGTAAGTTCCGGAACTTGCTTAATAATAAAAATAGACAGTAGTCTATTAAGAGGTGGTACTTGATGGAAGCAGTGTTACATTTCATATAGCTACGAGGGAAGTTCGAAAAGTCAAGATCTTATTGATCCGCCCTCGTATTATTTTTTTTTTATTTGAATGTGTTTTATTATACTGCAGATCAATTTAAAAAATAAAATTTCTTTATATTTTTCTTAAAACTTTAAAAAATTCCAAAAAATCTGCCATACTATCAGCATAATAATCAGGTTGATCTGCCAAAGGACTTTTTAACATTTCTTCTTTTGTATGAGTTCCAGTTAAGACAAACAGCGTTTGAAATCCCATGTTAACACCAAATTTTATATCCATATTTAGATTATCACCCACAAATAAAGCACGCTTTGGTTGTTCGATTTGAAAGTGATTGCGAATATATTCACCCATTAAAGCGCTTGGTTTACCAAACAAAAGTGGATCTTTATTTGTACTCTCAGCCAGTATATTAATGAACCAATTTGGACCTAAAACTGTTAAATCTTTTGTTATAGGTATACGCCTATCTGAGCCTCCGGCTATCAATAAACAATCTTTATCCAAAAGATATTGTTGGGCCAAAGCCAATTCAGTATAAGTTATATTAATGTGCAAATCAACAATAACCGCTGCTATTTTATCGGTGGGTTTAATCAGTTTGGGAAGATCTTCAATTTGAATATCTGGTGGAGTAAACTAAAAGTAAAAAAGTTTGAAATTGCATTATTTTTTCTATGCAATCGGCCAGAAGAATTATGAAGCAATTCCTCTAAAGGAATACGTATTATAAAAGTAAGGAGTTGGACATATCTACCTTAGTTATAACATTAACACCATTTTCTTTTAAAATTTCATTAACAATTTTAGAGCTAAGAGACAAACATGATTTACCCGGCAAATATTTATTAATATATTTAATTATAGCCTTAATGGGATGTACTATATCATTCTGTTGAGGAAATTTGTCAATTAGGATATAAAACAATTTCCACATTTTCAAATATTATTACCTCTTCAACATCTTTTACTCCTATATTCGTAAATTTTTGTAAATACTCCTGATCGGTGCGAATGCTATTGTTAGATACAAACTTGAATTGTTTACCAGCATTTTTTATGAGATTAATAGCTTCTCCACTGTTTTTTATAGGTTCAATAGCCATCCAGATAACACCTGAAATAAAAATTGTTAAGATTTACCTTGATATTTAAAATTTTAGTTTCTTTGGAGAAAAGTTTTAACGGCGCACTGTGGCGCCTTTTCCCTAAAAGCGTTGCAAAAATCAAAAATTTGACAGAAGAATTTGATAAAATGAATAATTACATCTGATAGAGAACTTCTCACTGATTAAGAATCCAAAAAAAATTTTGAAATCGGATAAAAATTTTGAATTCTAGAGTCAATCAAAGTTGACAATTTTTCGGACTTACAAAAAATGTTTAAATAAAAAAAAAAAATATCATCTTTTCAATTGAATTTCAGGCAAACTATGCAACCGATCACTAGTTTTTTGGTGTCGGATGAAAGGTACGTTAATTCCAATCACACTTAATAGAATAGAACAAAGTTAGTAGTTAAGTATTTAATACTCTAACTTATTTTCTTGAAATTGGGTGCCCGTACTTGCCCGTGTAAATGAAAAAACAATAAAACTGTAACAACTTTTACTACAAAAAGATATATTTTCAAAATATTCAAACATATTTTGGGCAGCACTGAGATCCACTCTAATTGTATACCAAACTTAGTAGATGTATTGGTCTTTAATTTATTATTTAGTTTTTTATGCTTTTTCATTCACTTACAACGCCCCCTAGCGGAAAAAAAAATTCGGAAAAGTTACCACTTTGATGAGCTCTATCTCCTGAACGAATTAAGATATTTTAGAAGTTTAAATTTGTGATTTTAAATAAAAAAAAGTAAAACATATGAATTGCAAAAAAAATACTTAAGTACAAGTATATGTGTCATGTTGGGATTTTTAAGAATTTTTTAAACGGACAAAGGTTTTTGTACAAAAAAAAAATTATCTAAATTTATTTTTAGTAAGTTTTTAATTTAAAAAGTATAAACTTTTTGAATCATAGTGAATGCTGTTAAAGTTGAACCTGCAGCTAATTATAAAGAAATGAAACTAAAGCAATGAGTATTTCATCTTGCACTTAACTGAACATTGCAAAAAAAAAACAAAAATAAAAAAATATTGTAGTAGGCATCGGCAAGCACACACATTTTTTAAAGCTTTATTTCCAAATATTCTGTGCTAATAATGTTATCTAGTCTCAATATCTAGCCAGTGACAATCAAGTGAAAAAAGTGTGTGGAAACAACCATTAAAAAATTTTAAACAAAAAACTAGTGATAAAATTAAAATCAAATAAAAAAAATTCATGTAAAAGGAAATAAATTAAAATAAAATACATTTAATAAAGAGAACAAAGCAAAAACAATAAAATATTGTGAAAAGTTTAACATTATTAATATATAAATTCTAAATTATTTATCCATAAATAAGCACAATGTCTTTACAAGTACACCCAAAAAAAAATAAGTTAGTAGAAAAGTTAGTAAAACGTCTTGTAAATCAGGTATACCATTTTTTAGCAAAATTTTTTGCTAAAATCGTGTTTTCAGCTAAAATTTTTGCTATACTTATTCAGCACTTAACTGTTTTATACTAATGCTTTACTAATATACTAATGTTTTACTAATTAATTTTGCTAAAAAAAAATTGTGCTGATAAGCACATTAATAGTGTGGACGACAACCAGATTGAAAGATATACGCAGAATGAAGTAGATGTCGCGGCATGTGAAGATGTAGTAGAGAAGAGGTAAATGATACTAAAAAGTACAACTCTAATAAGACATAAAACAATCAACCATGGAAGTTTTTGTATCTCTTTTTCATACATAAAACAAAATTGAGGATTAAAACATCTTAAATTTTGCGTTGTCACCGGCTTGTGAAAATAATTGTCTATTAATTAAATAAAAGAAAAATTAAAATATTTATTTATTTAAACTAAATGTTTATATGTGTGGTCAAATTGCAAACAAACATATACAGAAATGTAGACAGAGTAAAGTGAAAGACAAAGACACACATCTTAGGTAGATTTTTATGGTTCCCTTTTCTTATTGCAAAAAGGGTTGTTTTTTTCGTTTCGTTTGTTTTTGTTTATTTTTTCGTTTCTATAATTATCTTCGGCAGTTGCGATAGCATCATTTAGACAACCATTGATGTAAGTAATTGAAAGACAATTTTTGTTATGTTATATATATTTATTTCTATATATTTTCAGATATTAAATTACTTCATGACATCAATGTGGGAAAATGAAAATTTTTATATTTCGTAATTATTGTAAATTTTTTTTAAAAGAATCACAAAAATATGTTTTATGATTTTCAGCAAATATATTTACTAAATTACAATTTTTCTACAATTTTTTTGAGTTTTTTTCAGTCTACTAAAATTCAGCAAAAAATATATTAATTTTTAGCAAGGCTTTTGTATTTCTATTCTACTAAGTGTTAGCAAAACTTTTGCTGAATCTACAAATTTTGTTGCTAAAAATCAGCTCGCTGATTTTTAGCAAAAGATTTTGCTGACATTAGCAACTTTTTTGCAAGCATCCTCCTAACTAAAATTTTGCTGACTCAGCTAAATTTTTTGCTGACTTTACAAACTTTTTTTTGAGTGTATACTATAATACTTTATCAGTATGCGGATTCACTTAATTTGAAGCACAAGAAGTTATATTTTAAATGATTTTTAGATTCACAAATCTCTTTACTTCAAAAGACAGGATTTTTGAAACAAAATAGGTCAAAATGTGTCACTGTGCACAGTGCCGCAGTGGGCCTTTTACAATGCGGGTGCGGATTTCTTGAAGCTAAACGAGATAAAATTCAAGTGCGTTTTAAACATTAAATATGTCCTGATAATTTCAACAGTTATGATTTTTGCAACGAAACGATGCACTGTGCCGGCCATGCCGGTTAATTATTCTTAAGCCAAAGGGATTATCTTTCAAATACTTTATAAATTTTAATAATATCTTTATCACCTTAAAAGTTATAATGATTACAACGAAAAACGTCAAAAGACAACACTGTGCACAGTGCCGCGGATGGCCTATCACCTTGCGGGTCATGTATTTTGAAGCTAGGGGAGTCTTCTTTCAAATGCTTTTTAAATTTTTAAAATATCTTCATTACTTTAAAAGTTATGATTTTTGCAACGAAAAAGGTCAAAAGGCGCCACTGTGCGGCGACATCGGCTTCAATAGCAATTTTCTGGTAAAAATTTGCATTACTTAGGGGGTGGGCCAATTTACTCATAGAGCAATTCCATATGAAAACGATCAAAATTGGCAAATTTTTGGACGACCCCTCTCCGATTTTAAAATAAATAGTCTCAATCGATTGCCCAGCAAAAAATAATGTACTTACATATTTTTTTTTTTTTTTATAGTGACTGGTTTAGTGGTGGTGTGCACCACTGTCATGTGACAAAATTGATGGCTTTAGTAGTTTTTTTTAAAACAACTTTCAATGAGGTCCCTTATGAAGAATTCTTCAATTTTGTCACATGTCATATGGAATTGCTCTATAGTGACTGGTTTAGTGGTGGTGTGCACCACTGTCATGTGACAAAATTGGAGAATTCTTCATAAGGGACCTCATTGAAAGTTGTTTAAAAAAAAACTACTAAAGCCATCGCAACGAGTGATAGCTCGTTGGGAAGGTATTAAATCAGGCTTTAATTGAAAAATAAAATTTTCCTAATTTTTCTTGTTAAATAATTAAAAATAATTCAATTATACAAAATATAAAAACAGTGAGAACAAGGTGGTCTCTTAAATGCTCTTCTCCTGTCCAAACAAGGAGTCGGGGCCCATTTTTTATTGCTGATTCTTAAAGCAAAAATTATGAGGAATCCAAAAAAAATAAAATTAGCCGGAAAATTTAGGACCTTCTGTGGAAAATCGGAAAATTTAATTTTCATGGGAAAATTTAATTTTCATGGGAAAAAAGGTAAATTTCTGAGAAAAATTAGGAAAATTTTATTTTTCAATTAAAGCCTGATTCAATACCTTTCCAACGAGCTATCACTCGTTGCGATCGCTTTAGCAGTTTTTTTTTAAACAACTTTCAATGAGGTCCCTTATGAAGAATTCTTCAATTTTGTCACATGACAGTGGTGCACACCACCACTAAACCAGTCACTATAAAAAAAAAAAAAATATGTAGGTACATTATTTTTTGCTGGGCAATCGATTGAGACTATTTATTTTAAAATCGGAGAGGGGTCGTCCAAAAGGTGATCGCTTTCATATGGAATTGCTCCATAACTAGTTTGACAAAAAATATATTAACTTGTACATTGTACATTTTTAAAAATCATAATAACTTTTAACTCAAGATAAAAATATAAACTTTTAATTTAAATTCCGTGGCAATAACGTGTTTGATGTTATTTCAATTTGCAAATAAATGGTAAGCGCATAATATTAATGTATTAAATAGACAAAGTGTTTTTTTACTTTGTGAAATATTTTCAACGAAATTAATTGTTAAAGTTATTGTTTAATGAACTTCGAGCGTCAGTTGCCGTCTGAATCAGACGAGCATGGGGAACGTTTTACACCAGGTATCAGCACAATTGGAACACTGGTATAGTGGAAACAAATTAGATTCACTTTTGGCAGATCTTTGCTGGAGTTTGTTAATGGAATTGGAGGATAACGAATGATATTCCATTGCTTATTTCTCTATTTCCATTGCCAATTTAAAATGAATTACATTAATACGGAGAAACACGCACTTCCATTAATTTTTATACCGAAAAAATGTATTCAACCACAAAAAAATTATTTAAATCAATAAAAAAACGCGAAAATCATCCGAAAAAGCATAAAAAAGGATGGTTTTTGTATTAAAAAGTGTGTTGAGTTGCTTGAAATGGCAATAATATTGCATAATATATTGTAAAAAGGAAAAACGGTAAGAATTATGTCGACAAGTTTGCGCAAAAACTACAAAAAGCGCATAAAAAACAGCAAAAAAAATGAGGAAAATCGATGAAAAATGGGCAAAAAATCATGAAAATATGCTGAACATTTTGATTTTCTCAGTTGAAATGTGCGTTCTAATGGTGGAAATAGTTATTGTGAGCCGTATAAAGATAACACAAGAAATTTTGAATACAGGAAAAGCGACTTCAATGGGCTAAAAATGGTCACAAATTGACGAATTGACCGAAATTAAAAAAAAAAACCCATCAATTTTCCCAATGAGCCAAATTGGCACTTTCATCGGTGGAGTAGTAGTCAGGGGCTCATCCAAACACAACCATATGGTTTTCACATTAGTACCATTTTATAACAGTGTAATATGTTAAAATTAATTATAAAATATATAAAAAAAAAAGTAAAACCATCGTTTGTTGGAAATCAACAGAGTATTCATTTATATTAAGTATGTTTCTACTTGATTTTAATATATTTTTTTCTAGTGTAGTTCAACATAGTACAACAGCATGGCGTAAGTGTAATACAAGAAAAATGTTGACATGTCCCCCTAAACGCAAAAGCTTAATTGGTGCATAAATAATTTACCGGCATTAAAAACACATTAAAAACTTCATGCGTCTAATGAAAAAGTTTTATTACTTAAAAAAAGTGTCACAAAAAAAATTATGCTTTTTCTTGCAGTTTAAGAAATTTTGCATTTACTTTGTGAAAAAAAATTTATTAATTTATTGAAAACTTTCATTTCAACTTTCCATTTAGATTATTCACTATACTCAAAAAAAAAAAAAAACAAAAAAAAAAAAAAAACACTTAGTAAAGTCAGCAAAAAATTTTGCTGAGACAGCAAAAATTTTGGCTGGAAGATGCTTGGCAAAAAAATATTTTGCTGAAAATCAGCAACCTGATTTTTAGAAACAAAATTAGTAGGTTCAGTCAAAGTTTTGCTAACACTTAGTTGATTAAAAAGTCCTTACTAAAAAGTTCTTAATAATAATAAAACTTTTGCTGAATATTAGTAGACTGAAAAAAAAACAGAAAAAATTTGTATTAAAATTATACAGAATTTAATTTATTTGCGAAAATCTTAACAAATTGTTCTTTTAAAAATAATGTACACAAAAAAAATAAATAAAAACCCATTTAAATCACGAATACTACCGATTCGTTAACTTTAATTGCTGAAATTCCGCCAACAACGAAAATTGAGAATTCCGTTAGATGTTGATAGCACTTTCAAAAAACAATAAGATAAAGAGTTGTTTTCATACCAAATGCTTTTTATAGCTTGAATTTTATAACATTGAATTTAAATCTGCATTTTATTAGCAGATTTATTTATACTTACTGTGAACACATTCACACAGAAATTGTTTTTTTTTTTGAAGCGCAGGGAGTATGCCAAACAATGTTGTT
The DNA here is from genome assembly GCA_021234595.1 of Delia radicum. Lineage (NCBI taxonomy): Eukaryota > Metazoa > Arthropoda > Insecta > Diptera > Anthomyiidae > Delia > Delia radicum. The sequence continues at coordinate 163,196,576 of CM037852.1, forward strand.
TGGATTTTTTATATATATTTTTTTTACGTTGAACCAGCACTCAAGGGATGTCCCTATTAATGCATTGCATTGTGTTGATATCTTGATAATTGATTCAATTAATTTTTAATTGATACCTTTTCAAAATTTCAACAAATCGATTTAATTGAAAAAAGTTGGTAAATATTTTTTCTGCGTACAATACGTTACAAAATACAAAAATGTTCATAATCCCACATTGACAACATGAGTTAATTTAATATCAGATAATAAATAGAAATAATTATATATAACATAAACAAAATTATGTTTCAACTACTTACATCAATGGTTGTCTAAATTATGGAATCTTTTGAAGGAAGACAAATGCAGTAATTCTAGAAACGAAACGAAACAAAAATTCAACGAGCTGATTTTTAGCAACAAAATTAGTAGATTCAGTAAAGGTTTTGCTGACACTTACAATTAGTTTATTAAAAATGAAAAAAAAAAATCCTTGCTTAAAGATAATAAAACTTTTGCTGAATATTAGTAGACTGATCAAAAATCAAAAAATTTCTAGAAAAATTATTCTTTAGTTAATTTATTTACCGAAAATCTAAACAAGTTATTTTCAATTCTTTCAAAAATAATTTACATTACATTTACATTCACATTCACATTCACAACATGAATCAATTTAATATCTGAAAATATATAGATATAATTATATCTAACATAAACAAAATTATCTTTCCACTACTGTGTTCGTCTAAATTCTAGAAACAAAAAAAAAAAAATAATAAATATGACACATACAAAACTTTTTTGCAATAATCAAACAGAAACATAAAAATTTTCTAAGATGTGTGTCCGTGATTTCGCTTTAGTCTGTCTACCTGGAGGTATATTTGTTTGCGATTTGACCACACTACATTAATAATCACTATAAACATTTAATATAAAAATTCACATTTAATCTTGAAATTTAAATATTTTATTTTGTCTTTAATTTAATAAATAGAAAATTATTTTGACAAGCCGGTGGCAACACAAAATTTAATTTTTTTTATTTCACAATTTATGTGTATACACATTCTTGGCGTTCTTTTGTTTTATGTATGAAAAACAGATACAAAAATCTTTTATGGTTAATTTTTATGCATGTCTTACAAGAGTTGTACTTTTAGTATCATTTTCCTCGTCTCTACTAATCTTAACATGCCGCGAAATCTACTTCATTCTGAGTATATCTTTAAATTGAATTGTCGGCCACACTATTAATGTGCTTTCCAGCAAACATTTTTTTTAGCAAAATACATTAGTAAATCATTAGTAAAATATTAATGAGCTTATCAAATTTTTTTTTACCAAAGTAAATTAGTAAATCCTTTGTAAAATATTAGCTACACATACATTAGTTCAAAACAGTTTAGTGCTGAATAAGTATAACTAAAATTTAAGCTAAAAACTCAATTTTAGCAAAAATTTTGTTGAAAAATAGTATACCTAATGCACAAGACATTTTACTAACTTTTCTACTAACATAGTGTTTTGAGTGTAAATATAGGGGGAAAACGCATTATGTTTAAGCTTTAATCAACTCACCATCACAATCTGAAAGTACAATATCAAAAGAATTTATAAATTCTTCTTTTTGTTTCGCATTTAATTCCAGAATATGTCTGGATTTTGCTGACTCATCACACATTACAAAAACTATATTATAAACAATAAAGTTAATTAACAATTTGCTAATATTATATTTTGGTATGAGCACAACCGCTGTTCTCGATGAATTCTAATAAACTAAATAAAATTAATAGAAAACTATGAGATATAAAAGTGTAGTATCATTAAATTTCTCTCTTAATTTTGTTTAATATATTTGTCATATTGTTTGTAGCGTTTAATAATAAAAAAGCAAAGGTTTCAGACAATTTGTCCGTTGTAGGGTTTCTCTTAATGGGAAATTACTTTAGTTACTTCAGCTTGTGGATAGTTCTGCTTTTGATTTATATATATTTAAAATATCACCAAAAATTCATATTTAAATTTCAATGACCAGGTTCCGTAACCGGTTATATTAGAGTCAAAAAGTGTATGCGTCACACCGAACGATATTTTACATCACGATTTTTGTTTGCTATGAAATTTGCAGACCAATTCTTATTTTAAAAGTATTTGACACGTATTTTTGGAAAAAATTACAAATTTTTTTAAAGGAAAATTTCAAAAAACATGAAAAATGTTCCGATATTTAAATTGATATAGGTTGAAGACTAGTAATCCGATTTTAATGGTTGATGACATAGTTTAATGGTCTTATACTCTACTTTTTTCAAATATTTTTAAATGTCTATGTTGCGGCATTTTAAAAATATTTTTTTTTTAAGTTTTTTTTTTTGTATTTGTTAATACTTTCGTGTACGCACACTTCTACAAAATAAACACTAACATTTTTAGAGTGGGATGGCGATGGGTTTAATTTTTTTTTTCAATTATTTACTAAAACGACCACATTAATTTGTATTTTTTTTTTTGTTGTTAAAAATATTTAAAAATATATAAAAGGTTTTATTATTTAAAAATAATTTACATGTTTTCTTAATTTTCTTCGATCTTTTTAAATAAATTTTTGTCTTTTGTTTTATTGAGCTAAAGATCCTTTATTTATAATTATAATTATTTATTTCCAATATTTCGTCTTCGCTTTGGAAGACTTCTTCAGGGAAAATTTTTTATAATTAAAAAACTTAAAAATAATAATTACAAAAAAGGCGGGAAATAAAATATTTTCTAATGTCAAATTAAAAAATTAACCCAGAAAAACAAAGTATAAATAATTGAAATATCATAACATAGCAAACAATTTTAAATTAATAGTTTCTTAAAATCTAAATGAGAATTATAATAATTTTATTATTTCCTATTGACTAAATGTCTGTAATTCTGTGCAATATTGGATGTGTCTGTTTTATAGTTAATCCTTTGTGTTGATGGTACTTTTATGATCTGTAACATTTCTAATGTATATCTTCGTTTATAATTTCTTTCTGTGTTTAAAATTAATGTGTTATCAAAATCTGGATAATGATTGGAGTTGCTGCTATGTAATGATAATGCTGTTTTTTGCGTAGAAGTGGTTTCATTGTATTTTTGATCGGATTTATGACCTGCTATTCTAGTTTTCAGTTTATTCTTAGTGGTACCTACGTATACTTTAGTGCAATTTTCTGTGTCATTACCCCTACATGGTATCTTATAAACTAAATTCGACACATCAAATTTACTTATTTTATCTTTTGTCTTGCTAAATAGTGAACCTAATGTGTTATATGTTATATGTGCTACAAAGTTTTTTTTATCATCGAAAATTTTGGATTTTTCTAATCTTTCAGATATAAGAGGAACATAAGTTAAAGATTTATAAATTTTGGGTTCCGCAACCCTTATCGTATTACCATTATTCCGGTTTTAAAATTGTCTTATTAATTTGCAGCTTAAATGTATTGGGTAATTATTATTCTTCAAAATATCCTTAATTTTTCTTATATTAGTTTCATGAAATTCTACATCGCTTATTCTTAATACTCTGTCAATTAGATTTTTCACAGTATTAATTATTATTCTCTTGGGGTGTTTTGAATGGTAGTTTATAATCCTACTAGAAGCTATTGGTTTTTGATACCAATCTATTTTTAAGATGTTATTCCTTCTCATTATCAATGTATCTAAATAGGGAATTTTAGAGTTACATTCTTCTTCTATCGTAAATTTTATATCTTCATGAAAAGAATTAAATGTTGACAAAATATTATTAACTATAAAAAAAACTGAGTTATAGTGAATAATACAGAACAAATCATCAACGTATTTTGTAATTATTTTTGGTTTTACATCTAATTTGTCTTCCAGCTTCTCTTTCTCCAGCTTCTCCGATTGTGGCTGACATAGTAAATGCGACTATATTACAAGAATGAATAACATTGTAGGTGATATTGACATATATGAATTATCAAATAAGGATCCTACTAGCAGATTACAGACAACGAACAATAGTTTGGTTGAGGACCTCTTTAAGTTGAAGATTATCACGCCATTAGAAAGGAACAGATTTAGGACTAATATATCTACAGCACCTAGATTGTATGGGGTGCCTAAAATTCATAAAGAACAATTTCCCTTGAGACCAATTTGTTCTTTTGTAAATTCCCCATCTTATGGACTTTGCAGATATGTTACTAGTATTCAGAAGAAAGTAACTGAGAATTCTAAATACAATGTAAAGGATTCTTTAGAATTTAGAGAAAAGATAAAGAACTTAAAGATACAAGATGATGAAAAACTTTTTTCACTTGACGTTGTATCTTTGTTTCCTAGTATTCCAGTAGATAAAGCATTAGATATTATTGAGGGAAAATGGAATATTATAAAAGAATACACAAAAATTGGGAAGGACCTTTTCCTACGCATCTTGAAATTTTGTATAGGAGATAACAGATATTTTAAATATGATAATAGAATATATTTACAACGAAAGGGTCTTCCAATGGGATCTCCAGCTTCTCCGATTGTGGCTGACATAGTAATGGAAGAATTATTAGATTCTTGTATTGAGAAATTAGATGTAAAACCAAAAATAATTACAAAATACGTTGATGATTTGTTCTGTATTATTCACTATAATTCAGTTAATAATATTTTGTCAACATTTAATTCTTTTCATGAAGATATAAAATTTACGATAGAAGAAGAATGTAACTCTAAAATTCCCTATTTAGATACATTGATAATGAGAAGGAATAACATCTTAAAAATAGATTGGTATCAAAAACCAACAGCTTCTAGTAGGATTATAAACTATCATTCAAAACACCTCAAGAGAATAATAATTAATACTGTGAGTATTAAGAATAAGCGATGTAGAATTTCATGAAACTAATATAAGAAAAATTAAGGATATTTTGAAGAATAATAATTACCCAATACATATAAGCTGCAAATTAATAAGACAATTTAAAAACCGGAATAATCTTAATACGATAAGGGTTGCGGAACCCAAAATTTATAAATCTTTAACTTATGTTCCTCTTATATCTGAAAGATTAGAAAAAATCCAAAATTTTCGATGATAAGAAATACTTAGTAGCACATATAACATATAACACATTAGGTTCACTATTTAGCAAGACAAACGATAAAATAAGTAAATTTGATATGTCCAATTTAGTTTATAAGATACCATGTAGGGGTAATGACACAGAAAATTGCACTTAAGTATACGTAGGTACCACAAAGAATAAACTGAAAACTAGAATAACAGGTCATAAATCCGATCAAAAATACAATAAAACCACTTCTACGCAAAAAACAGCATTATCATTACACTGCAGCAACTCCAATCACTATTCAGATTTTGATAACACATCAATTTTAAACACACAAAGCAATTATAAACGAAGATATACATTATAAATGTTACAGATCATAAAAGTACCATCAACACAAAAGATAAACTATAAAACAGACACATCCAATATTGCACAGAATTACAGACATTTAGTCAATAGGAAATAATAAAATTATTATAATTCTCATTTAGATTTTAAGAAACTATTAATTTAAAATTGTTTGCTATGTTATGATATTTCAATTATTTATACTTTGTTTTCTGGGTTAATTTTTTAATTTGACATTAGAAAATATTTTATTTCCCGCCTTTTTTGTAATTATTATTTTTAAGTTTTTTAATTATAAAAAATTTTTTCCTGAAGAAGTCTTCCAAAGCGAAGACGAAATATTGGAAATAAATAATTATAATTATAAAATAAAGGATCTTTAGCTCAATAAAACAAAAGACAAAAAAATAATTTACATGCAAATTACAAATTTGTGTTTGTGTTATTTTTTGTAAAAAATTCTTAAAAAATATAATACATCGCCGTCACACTCCGAAATTTTTAATATTTATTTCTTAGAAGTGAGTGTAAACGCTGATATACTATTTTTTTTTTTTTTTGGCTTGAGTCGACAGTGTTAAAAAATACAAACAAAAGTCAAAAACTAAAAAAAGTAGAGACCATTATAACAACCCAGCAACCGTTAAGATAAAACCACTAGTTTTTAAAATACATCAATTTACATATCGACATGCCGAAATTTTTTTATATTTTTTAAGAAATTGTTGAATATTTTCTTAAAAAAAATATGTGTCAAATGTTTTAAAATAAGAATATGTCTGCCAAATTTCAAAGCCAACAAAAATCGTGCTGTAAAAGTTTAGTTTGACATGCGGGGGTCGTGGTTCTAATAAGTCGATGCCAGATTTCGGCAATTGTTCTGAAACAGGAAAATATATCATTAATTTTTTTACTAGGACGAACAGGAAAAGACATGATACCGCATATTTCTGGTTGCCCTGCTTATTACATTTTGAACACCTGTTCGATTTCGACACCCGTTGGTTGATAATGATAAGAAGTCCAAATGAATAAACAAAAAAGTAATAACAATCTTATCTTTGGTAGAAAATGGGAAAAATTTGATGAATGATAAATAAATGTAATTAAAAAAAATTTGCAATCATGAAACAAAGATAAAATTATCAACCTAAAATATCTAATAAAAGATTTGATTTAAATTAAAGTTGTTTCTAAACAAATATTTAATTGACACAATTAATATTTTAATAGACATATGGAAAAGTTTCAGTATAAAATACCAAATGAATTTATAGTTTAGAAACATACACACAAATATACAAATAAACACAGCATTACTGAAAACACATATACATACAAACGTGTCCTTCACACACTTTTTTAAGTATCATAACTGTTTTTTTTGTACATAGTTATTTTAAGCTTTTTAACATATTCATTTTCAATACAAGGTTTATTAATATTATCATTCCCGTGATAGATGCAAAATTAATTAAAATATTAATTGACTCAATAAAGTTTTTAATTGAATCCCGTTTTTAGATTTTTCTGTGTATATATGAAATCCAAATCCCCCTTAAGTTAAAAAATTTCTTGAATTATTAAAAAAAAGAAAAATACACACAGAAAAAAATTTGGCTATTTGCCAACTAAAATTCGGGTTCTACGACTCAAATTCAGTTATCACGAATTTCAGACGGTTGGCGCAACATAGCATTAGTTTTCACAGCAAAGTTCGGTTAATTCAACTAAATTTTGGTTTTAGCACCCAAAATATTCAGAAATATAATGTAAATATCGTTGTATTAACTGAATTTTTAAGTTGTTACCAGTAATATACACTTTTAAATTCGGTTGGCACTTTATTTCTCTGTGTGTAAGAATTTTTGAACTTCCTTGTTAAAACTTCAAATACATTTTTTATTGGAAGTCTAACTTCGGTGGGTTTCTTGAAGTTTTTGTCAAATATTACAATTATAGTGGATATAACGGTACAAGAGTATTTTTTTGAATGCCATTTTTGATCCATACCATTTTCCAACGCTTCCAAATTGTGCAAATTTATTTTGAAAATAATGGTTCAATTCGAAATATGTATCGCGCACTACATCCATTTTACTGGTCAACATAATCGTCCATCAAATCAATTAATTCAATTAACTATTGAACGTTTTCGCACCACGTTTACTCTAAATGATAATATGCATCCACAGAGACGTCATATAGTACGTACAGAAGAAGTCATTGCTGCTGCAGAGCGTAGCGTAGAATAAGACCCTAATCAGTATATCCGTCAATGGTGACTTCTATAGAGCCATGATTACTGACTTTTTCGTACATCAATTGAACAACCATGATGTGTAGGAGCTGTGGTTTCAACAAGACGGCGCAACATGTCACACAGCTCGTGCCACAATTGATATATTGAAGGAAACGTTTAGTAACCGCATAATTCCACGTTTCGGACCCGTGAATTGGCCTCCAAGATCGTGCGATTAACGCCGCTAGGCTATTTTCTATGGGGACATGAGAAGTCGCTAGTGAAGTCGCTAGTCTTTGAAATTGGACCTCCAGATTAGACTACGTCCGAGTCTGCGGTGGTGGTCATATGCCAGCAGTCATATTTAAATTATAATGCCAGAAGATTATCTTTCGAATAAAGTAAATTTCATATCAATTTAAAAAATTCTTCTTTGTTTTATTCAATTTCAAGTTTTATACCTCTATAAAAAACACACTTTATATACAGCATTCAATTTTCTGTTATTACCAACATCACAGCTTTTAAAAACTTTACACCCATATAATAACTTAGGAATTAGATAAGTTCACGAATATTGGTTGGCGTAAGATGTTGGAAATTGTATAAGATTCTGATCATTGCAAATGTCCTGCCTGATGCAACATTTATATGGTCATTCCATTTAGGAGTGCTGTTAAAAGTTAAAGTAAGATTTTTTAAGGAGTTTTTTATTGCAATTTGTTCGTAAAGTATTAATTTAAAATGTCATTCAAATAAACTGTGAGTATAAAAATGTTTAGATTTTTATTTCGTTTGTACCTCGCTCTCTAAAGAAATAAAAAATCGAGTTAAGGCTTTTCTACATTAAGCATTCGACATGCTTTATTTAAATATTTAGATGAGATATACACATGAACTTTACATAACGAATAGAACAAAAATTTTGCAATTTTCGATAAATTAATAGATGTATCATAATTGTAAATATTTATATATTTCTAACAAATTTATTTAAATTATTTATAATTAATATTTAAGGAAATTTTTTTTTATTAATTAAATATGCAGGTACTTCCGCATTTCTTAAGTTGATTTAATTTACTTATCTAAATCATTAAAAAATTCTATAAAATCAGCCATACCATCAGCATAATAATCTGGACGAACTGCCTCAGGTCTACCCATCATTTCTTCCTTTGTATGAGCACCGGTTAATACAAAGAGTGTTTGAAATCCTAAATCAGCTCCAAACTGTATATCCATATTTAAATTATCACCCACAAACAAAACACGTTTGGGTTGTTCGATCTGAAAGTTATTCAAAAGATATTGACCCAATAGTGCACTAGGTTTGCCAAATATTAATGGTTCTTTATTACAACTTTCCGCTAGAATATTTATGAAACCATTTGGACCTAATACTGTTAAATCTTTTGATATGGGTATAAGAGCATCAGAAGCGCCCACTAATAATTGACAATCTTTATGTAAGAGATAGTGCTGAGCCAATGCCAATTCAATATAAGTCATATTAATATGAATATCTACTATAACAGCTGCTACTTTTTCAGTGGATGCCATTAGTTCAGGAAGATCTTCGAGCTGTATATCGGATGGCGTATGCTATAAATAATTTCAATGCGTTAAAATGTTAAAATTTTTATTAAAAAAAATCAACAAAAATACCTTGGTTTTAACATTAACGCCATTTTGTTTAAGTGTTTCATTAAAAGTGTCTGAGCTTAGAGATAAACATGGCTGACCCGGGAAATATGTGTTAATATACTTAATTATAGCTTTTACTGGATGTACTATATCTTCCTGTAAAACAATATATATTTTTCAACTATTTTATATAATTTTTTTAACTGAGCTTATAAATACCTGCTTAACATCGTTAATACCAATATTTGAAAATTTTTCCAGGTACTCCTGATCCGTGCGCATACTATTGTTCGATACAAATTTATATTTTTTATTTGCACTTTTTAGAAGGTTAATGGCTGTTCCTGTATTTGGTATTGGTTCAATTAACATCCAAACAACGCCTAAAAAAAAAATATAGACAAATACCAAAATGAATTATTTACAATGCAAAGGCAGCTTTAATTTATATATATTGATAGAACTGATAATGACAATTTTCGAAGTAATCAAATTTAATATATATTAATATCAAAATAAGGCACAGTTGGGATTATTAATTTGTCGAATAACGCTATAATTTCAAATTGTCGTAAGGCTAAGATGTTCGGCTGGAACAATATATATGAGTAATTTAGAAAATTTCGACACCTCCTGAAAGTGACTTTCGATGACTCTTCTTACTCAAAGTTTGCTGAATTGAGAGAAACGATGGACAGCGTAAGGTAGGCTTTACTTAAAAACTATGACATGCAAAGTTCCATGTTAAAAAGTTTTCACCTAAAAAATTGGCGGATATTTAAAAATTAAAAAAATTCTTGAAACTTAGTAGAGTTTTTTCATTCATTTTTTTTTTTTTTTTTGATCATAGTCTATAGCTTTTAGATCCAAGCAAATACAAAATGGAGTCACTGAACTTAGAAGAAATATGCATATCGTAAAATGTTATTTCGCTGATTGGTGAAAAGTTGTATGGTGGTTTACAAGTGAAACCAAAATGTTCGATGTAGAGGTATACTAAGGAATATCATCAATAACAGGATGCAAACATAAGAAAGAATTGTAATAAATTTTTATAACTTTTTTTTATCTGAAATTTACAATTATTTTTGAAATTGGCTAGCATATTACATGAACTTGGTTTCTTAGTAAACTGTACCTTCGATACAAAAAGACATTAAACAATGTTTCCTATAGATGTTTCGTATAAAAAAACATGACTGGAGAACATAGTTATTGTACGGGAGCTGGCGACATTTCGGAGCTAGTGCGCACCAAACATGTAAAAATTCTCATTGAGTTTGTGATTTAACATAACAAATATCTCTAGAAATTCTAATAACAAAGTCCCCTGAAGATTTCCTTCGGCAGGAATGAAATCCGGATAGGGACATGCCTACATCAGATTGCTTTTCACAATTTGTTAAATAAGTTTGGGGACTTTAGCACATTTAATTACTATAAATGCAATTAATGTTTATCCCGATGAAAATAAATTTAATTTTTTTTTTTAGTTTTAAGATGGCTGAATTTTTTTATAATAACAGATACCGCTATATATCAAAAATGATAGTCAGCTGGCTGGCTGTTGTTGTTTTATACGTCGGGCGTAAATCCACAAAAATTCCGACAGTTAATTTGCCCCCGTAAAATTGTTTCGAATATACCTACCCCATATAACCACTGACAAAGGCGGCTCCCATACAAAAATATTTTTTTTTTTATTAAACATTTGCTCCCACCGCTCTAACTGAACCAACAATGCCGCTAGCGGACACTCAAAAAAAGTACCAACATTATTTTACGCCTTACTAAAAATGTTGACATAAAACTGTTGCTTCAGATCATTTATTTATAAATTATAATTATTTTTTTT